>JAJOOF010001071.1:0-37547 GCA_029582545.1 Solanum lignicaule | reverse complement strand
TTGCTCCCTTAGTCCCGATTTCCCCCTTGATTATGCTTATCGCTTATGGTCATTTTAATTGCTTCCGCGACAAAGGATGTGTAATGATACGCTATGAGGCTTGTTTGGGGTTCCTTCGGGTTCCCCATTCGCCGGTCACGTCTAGGCCCTAGGCTTGGGTCGTGACAACCACATTTCATGAGGATGAAAGTCACTGAGCCTAAATGACCACACCTTTGTACTCAGCCCCATTACAAGCCTTTTTAAGACCTTTATGATCTTGAGAAAGTCGAAACAAATATTCATTGGAAAATACGGGCATACCTATGGGTGCAAGAATGCATTGTGTTCATCTTTGTGAGTGTGAGCGTTGTATCTGATTCTTGAACATTAAATTGAATATACCTTTGCATGTGAAAATGGAATCATCATTTGTGTGAGGGCATTCGAAAGCTTTTGTTGAGCTTGAACTTGCGAGCTTGGAAATCTTTGGTAATGGTGTGTTATAACTTGAATCTTTGAGTAAACAATTGATCCTTGCATAAGTAAATTGAGTCTTGTTGTGTACATTCATGATTGAGTCTTATGTAGCACTGCTTGAGACACCCTTGTTGAACTGCTGAACTTGAGTTTTACTTGAGGACAAGCAAAGGTTTAAGTTGGGGGTGTTGATGAGTCCACAAATTGGACTCATTTAGGGCTATATTTTTTATAGAAATTGTGTCCTCAAATGCTTATTTTATCTCAATATTTGATGAAAACCCTTAAGTTTAAGGTATTTGAAGCTTGAAGGAAAGCATAGACGCTACGTCGCAAAAAGGAACAAAAGGGCTGAAAAGAACGACAAAATGAAGGCCTGAGGTTAGCCGAGTCCACTTGGCGAGTCGCCGAAAGGTCTTACTTCGCCTTTTGTTCCGGTGTGCTGAGCCCTGAAGGAAAGTATCAAGTCGGCAGAAAAAGGGAGTAGTCGGCGCATCACCGAGAAGTTCCGCGAAGCAGTACCATGTCACCCAATGACCCAGAGCACGACGATGCTGAAGACTGGTGCAAGACGGTGATGGACTACACTAACGGGCAAATCGGCGAGTTGATCGACGATTCTGACTAACGACACCGAATGATTTGCTGCATCACAAATCTGTAAAAACTATAAATACTAGTTAGAGTTGTAGTTTTAAGAGTCGAATAAATATTATAATTTTTCAGATAGAATATTACTTTTTAATATTTTTTCTGTAAGCTTGAGAGAGTTTTGAAGACTTGATGTTCCAAAGGGTTTCATCTTCAAGATTTGGGTTTGGGTCTCTTGGATTATTAAATTTTAGCCAATATGAAGACTTAAATCTTCATACCCAGTTGAATGCAAGCTCAATTTGGTATAAATTTCTATCTCTTATACGTGTGTGGCTAAAAACCCCAATTCTCGGGGTGCGATTTAGTGAATATGAGTTAAGATAATTGTTGGGTCTTGTTTGCTGATAGTTTAATCGTAGTTTAATTGTGATTTTGTTTAGTAGTTGTGGATGAATTTAATGAATTTGTAGTGTAAAATACAAGTTTATTTATGTGTTTTCGGTTTGCTCGAGAGAGAGGTCGTAAAACTAAGACTACTAAATTGATGGCCAGTGCGAGTGGGTCGTCATGAGGTTCAGCTCGAGAGACTGAACCCTAGTCCCATGTCCACACACTCAACTCGAGAGAGTGAGTGGGTTAAGGCGTAGGCTGGTCTTCATGCGGCAAGTGGGTGTTCGAGAGGAACATATTTGAAACGGGGTAAGTTGCTCGAGAGAGAGCTTATCCCCTTTAAAGTCTAGCCTAGTCACAATTATTCTATGAATCTTCTGTCTAAAGCATGTACCCAATAATCTAGAAACCCTCTCATTACTTAGAAACCCTTGTTTATTTTGCTGTTTTTACTTACTAGTGAGAAAACCCCCCATTGTTAATTGACACTCTTGTGTCCCCCTTTAATTTACAGCGTTTTTAGTTGTTAATGTCTTTAGCTACGACTTGTTAGAACAAAGTTTATTTTTCTATTAATTATCAAAACCACTCTCTTAATTAGGAACAATCCTAACCCTTGGTTGAGTTACTGAACTATTGTACGATCGTAGACACTTGCATCAGAAGTTGTGTCTAGATTACGCAAACATCAAAATGGCGCCGCTGCCGAGGAGTGGTGTTATTTGGGAATTCTTAGTTAAGTAGAATTTTTTATTCTTCTTAGTTTTAGCTTTACTATTCTAAATTGTAGTTTTGGTTTTCTTGTTTGAATATCAAAGCAGGGAAATAAGAATGGATGATCATTATGGGTACCACACGGACCATCCCCTCCTGAAACTACTGAACCTCAGGGACAACCTCCTAACGTTCATACAAGCAGTGAATGAGACAATTCAGGATATGTGGCTGAAGTTTCAATCAGTGCTACAACTATGCCCATCTCGTGGAATGTTTGACAAGACATTGTTGGAGTGTTTCTATCAGGGTCTTGGACCCAAAAGTAGGAGCATAGCCTATCAACTTTTTGAGGGCGTTATGCTCCACCAACCCTACGAAATCGTTGCAACACTCCTTGATGGTATGGTTGAAACCAACAAGGAGGTCCAAAAGAAACACGAGTGGGACGAACTAGTGGCTCAAGTAGACATTCTGTCCAAACGAGTCATGGGGTTGGAAGCACAAGCCATGGAAAAGGAAAAGAACTTCTTCCTTCGAGAATGTAGACACGGGAAGAAGCATGAGGGTGTGCAAACAGACCATGCTCTTTCTCTCATTCAAGAAAAACTCGAAGAGCAAGACAAAAAGTTAGATGAGGTGAAGGACAACATTGAAATGCTGAATGAAACGTCTACCTCAAAATCCATGACTATTCAGCTGCAGGATGCTCAGATCACCCATTTGATGACAGATTGCTATCCATCATTCACCGAGGACTCGCCTAACTACACCATGGCTGACTCCGAGGATGAAGAATAGTTGTTGACTTGCGTCGTGCAGCGATGTTAACTAAGGTATTGTTTGGGAGGCAACCCAAAACCCCCTTAATTGCTTTTTTTTTTATTTCTTGGCAAAATAATGGTGTGTTGTTTGTACAGGCTGAAGTGTAGAAAAGTGTTCGAAACAGTGTATAATGGAGAACAACAGGTCCAATAGGCGAATCGCCGAAGAGGTCGGCAAACCCAACCTATCCGCCTTTTTGATTCAAAGATATCTTCAAGTTGGGACCTGTCAAACTCGGCAAACTGTTGCAATTATTGGCGCATCACCGACTCTGTCGGCGATCACGATGGAGACCGCCGTTTGGATTCCCAAGCTTATTGGAAAGCTCTGTAAGAATTGATGAGGCAAATGATTGTCCATCGACTCGTCGAAATACTCCGCGACTCACCAAAAGATTCCGCAATTACGACTATCGCAGAGTGGTTTGGATCAGAGCGGCTTGTGAGACAAAAGGTTTAAAATTCTCAACACGGTTCACTTTGATACATCTTCATGTCTCCAACTGCACCTTTGCACATTAATCTTTACATAAAACTACATTAACTAAGTAGTTTAGCATCGATTTATACTTGGAACTTGGATTGCATTCCTAGCTATTCAACTCTCAATTGGTCATCGCAAAAGGGGGTTGTGCTTGGTTGAGTTTGGTCTTGCTTAAATTTAACTCTTTGCGCAGTTAAAATAGGATGGTTGTAAAGCATTTGAGTAAGTGGGTTGAAAATAGGCGTGTTGGGTTGCTTAACAAAGCTATGTAGAGCTCGTTGAACCACTCAGCGGTCTGCTTAACGTCCTCACCTCGCCTTCTTTTTAATGCTAAAATTGTTGAAGGTCTACAACCCGAAGCAGCAGAGACAACTACAGCCAAAGTCGCAAGAAGAACCATGCCGCCATGATAGATGAAGCATCTGCTTAACCAGGATTATCCTTTGCCTCCCTCTCTATTTTTCTCTATTTGTATTTTCAGATGTTTGTTATTCGCAATTAAGGACAAATGTTTTTTTTGTTTGTAGTGGGGTTAGGCCCACACCTTTTGTGTGCTACTTTGTTTAAAACTGTGTTAATACTGCTTTTCTGTGGATGTTTGAGCTTGTGGCTCCTTTTATTCTAAATTACAAAATGAATTTGACCCTTCCAAATTTTTTTGAATTTTTCGCATATTTTCACCACCCTTTATATGCTGTTGAATGTGGCTGTTCTTTGGCAAATTTGAGTCTCGGTTTCAATCAATACCGGTGACTTAAATAGTGCTTACAATCAAACGAACATGAATGTACGGCTACGATGAGGCCAAATGAAGTTGCATAGACAATATGTGAACTCTTTGCATCTCGATGTGATTAGCCATTTATCAAATCGATTCTCTTGTGATGAACGTTGCACACTAGTGAAAATGTGGAGTCTTGTTTGACTTAAGTGTCGATGCCTTGTGTGATAAGCTTACCTGGAACCATGCATTACGACACCTAGAATTTGCCCTGTTGGTCTGGTTGACTAAATAAGACTTTTTCTTGATATGATCTTAGGCAACTTCGAAGAGTGTGAACCAATTTGACATATACCTCTTTTGTGACCTACCTTGTGAGTGTGTGATTCTCTCTTGAACACCCTTTGAGCCTTACCTTTCTTTGGACAAAACTTGATGAAAACTAGACCTTTCTTAATCCATTACCTATAATCCTCTTGAACTGTGGTTAATTGAATAGCCTACTTAGGCCAAAAGCCTAATTTGGGTGTGTGGTGAAAAAGAAAAGTGAAAGTCAAGAAGTGCAAGGAAGGCTAGTGCAAGACGGCGATGAACTACACCAAAGGGCAAATCGCCGAGTTGATCGGCGATTCTGACTAGCGATACCGAATGATCCGCTGAAGCACAAATCTATGAAAATTATAAATACTATTTAGAGTTGTAGTTTTAAGAGTCGAACAATTATTATAATTTTTAGATAGAATAGCACTTTTTAATATTTTTGCTCTAAGCTTGAGAGGGTTTTGAAGACTTGAAGATCCAAAGGGTTTCATCGTCAATATTTGGGTGTGGGTCTCTTGGATTCTTAAATTTTATCTTATATAAAGACTTAAATATTCATACCTAGTTGAATGCAAGCTCAATTTGGTATAAATTTCTATCTCTTATACATGTATGGCTAAAAACCCCAATTTTTGGGGTGTGATTTAATGAATATGGGTTAAGATAATTGTTGGGTCTTGCTTGCTGATAGTTTAATTGTGATTTCATTTAGTAGTTGTGGATGAGTTTATTGAATTTGTAGTTGCAAATACAAGTTTATTTATGTGTTTTCGGTTTGCTCGAGAGAGGGGTCGTAAAACTAAGACTAGTAAATTGATGGCTAGTGCGAGTGGGTCGACATGAGGTTCAGCTCGAGAGAGTGAACCCTAGTCCCATGTCCACACACTTAGCTCGAGAGAGTGAGTGGGTTAAGGTGTAGGCTGGTCTTCATGCGGCAAGTGGGTGTCCGAGAGGAACACATTTGAAACGGTATAAGTTGCTCGAGAGATAGCTTATCCCCCTTAAAGTCTAGCCTAGTCACAATTATTCTATGAATGTTCTATCGAAAGCATGTACCCAATAATATATCTTAACCCGTATTCCCGTCACATCCCAAGGATCCACGCTCATTACTTAGAAACCCATGTTTAGTTTGCTATTTTTACTTACTATTGACAAAACTCCCTATTGTTAATTGGCACTCTTGTGTCCCCCTTTAATTTACAATGTTTTTAATCGTTAATGTCTTTAGCTACGACTAGTTAGAATTAAGTTTTATTTTTCTATTAATTCTCAAAACCACTCTCTTGGGAACGATCCCAACCCTTGGTTAGGTTACTAAACTATTGTACGATCGTAGACACTTACATCGGAAATTGTGTCTTGATTATGCAGACATCAATAGCTTATAATGTGAAAGTTTTGTCACATATAGTGGTTCCAAGGGTTGAAGGCTAGTCTCCTTTAATGAACCTAGGAACTTAGAGTGAGTTGTGGGATAGAGTGTCGAGACATTCTTCCTTAATTATAAAGTTAAGTCAAGACTTAATATAAACTCAATGGGAGTTATGCTTAGCACAGAGAGGATAATGATATGAGATGGAAGTCCTCACGATAGTAGAGGCTGGGTTTCTAGGAACAATCTCTTGGGATGGAAGCCCTCACATTAGTAGAGGCAGGGTTTTCTAGTAACAATCCCCTTATCCCACAAATTATGTGCCCACATAGGTCTTTAGCTAGTGGATCCACGTAAGCTAAGAGTATAGTTCTACCTTAGGCAAATAGGACAACCTCTACTGGGTGTGGGGTAGACACCGGATTCCATGATTAAGCTCTCATGGTCTATGTCGGTTAAAGAAAATCCCACTATGATAGAATGAACTAGAGTTGGATATATGAACTATAATCACTTAATGAGTTTTACTTAGTGTGGGTAGAAGTGTGGGATCTTACTCATGCATTGCACAAATATGTTTTGATGGTTCTTATGGTTTGTTTCCATAACGATGAGATGATTTATATGTTGAATATGCTTGTATCATGTGCCTTTACACTTATTTCCCTGATACTTCATAAACTTGGTCAAATGCATAGTTTTCGATTAAAATGTCCATTTTTAGAATATTTAATGATTTTCATGCATAGCTACCATACTTAGTGCAATTTTTGTACTAACCCATATTTCTTCTACAATTTTTACAAACTGTAGGTTCCGGCATTTGAGGTGATTCCTTCTAGTTCAAGGCTTGCATTGACTATTCTCCAAAGCTTGTGGTATGTCCTCATGAATCCGAGGACAAGTGCTATATTGTTGTTTCATTCCTTTCATTATACTAGACACTTTCATATTCTCTATTTTAAGGGCTCTGACCCTATTATTTTGAGACTTCGATTGTAGTAGATGGCTAAATGAGACTATGTCTAGACTTTCGCTTTACTTTTATGAAAACTAAGTTAAAGACTTGAAAATGTGTTTCTATTTTTTATTATTCTATACTTATTTGATGATGATAAGTTAAGTGGCTTACTTAGGTCCCTTTTGGGGTTCCATGTGCCATGTTACGTCTAGGGGGTACCCTTGGGTTGTGACAAACTTGGGAATCAGAGCAAAAGGTTTAGAATGATTTTAGGATAATGTCTCATAAACCACGTCTAGTAGAGTCTTGTTCATAGTGTGAAGCATGCCACATTTATGAATGAGAGGCTATAATATGTTAGGAAATTACACTTTTTTCTTTACTCTTGAGTCGTGCCTTAGAGTCTTACTCTATAAAAAGTCCCTCTTGTAATCCGTCTCTTGTGTCTTCAGGAAATGAATACACGAAGAGCAAATGCTAAACGGGACAAGGAGAATGTGAACCGATGAACTCCTCAAGATAATAAAGCTCCTCAAGAAAATCAAGCTCCGGTTAATCCAATGGCCGAAAATGTAACTCAAGAGAATTTTAGGTCCACTATCCAAATGATGACTCAAGCCATGACAGCTCAAGCTCAAGCTATAGTGTTTCAAGCTAATAGAGATGTTGGCCCCATTTGAACCCTAATGTCAACTTCATGGGTTCAAGGTTGAGAGATTTCACAAGAATGAATCCTCCTATGTTCTTTGGTTCCAAAGTGGGTGAAGATCCTCAAGTGTTTGTACAGGAGATCTTCAACATAATTGATGCTATAAGGGTGACTTCTATAGAGAAAGTGGAGCTAGCCGCTTACTAATTGAAGGGGGTAGCCTAAGTATGGTATACTCAATGGAACATGAGTAGGCCTGAAGGAGCGGGTCCCATAGGTTGGGAGGTCTTCAAGAAAGCATTCCTTGATAGGTTCTTTCCCCGAGAGAAGAGGGAAGCAAAGGTGGAAGAATTTATCAACCTTCGTCAAGGAGGTATGAGTGTTGAAGAGTATTCTCTAAAATTTACCGAATTGTCCAATTATGGTCCATCTAAGGTGGCGGACCCTAGGGATGAGATGATTAGGTATGTGATGGGTATATCCAAGGTGGTAAGAAAAGAATGTCGTACGACAATGCTTCTTCATGACATGGATCTCTCACATTTTATGGTGTATGCTTAACAAATGGAGAGTGAGAAACTCCAAGGCAATAGGGAGGTGAAAAGAGCTAGAACCGGTGAAGGGAATTTTTCCAATGAAAAGTCCGATGGGCAAGGTCGGCAAAAGTTCAACCAAAGATTCTTCAACCAAGGCTTCTCTAGTACTCCAAGGGTCATCAATAATAGGGTGCCCAACCCTAAACCACAAGGAGGTAATAGTGATGGTTCTTATGTTGCTAGGCCTAATTGTGCAAAATGTGGTAGAAAGCATGAAGGAAAATGCTTAGTTGGCTCGGATGGGTGCTATGGGTGTGGAAAGAGTGGCCACAAGATGACAGATTGTCTGGCACTCATGGCCAAGAGGAGAGAAGGCAAACAAACTCCTCCAAGCGGGTCCAACTCCAATGTTCAAAAGCTAAACCGCTTGTATGCTCTTCCATCATGAGGTGACCAATAGAGCTCTCCAGATGTGGTGGTTGGTATGTTGCAAGTCTTTTCTATTGATGTATATTCTTTATTAGATCCAGGTGCCACTTTGTCCTTTGTTACACCTCTTGTGGCTATGAAGTTTGGAATACTCCTCGAAATATTAATAGAGCCTTTTTTGGTTTCCACCCCAATTGATGACTCTGTAGTGGAAAAAAGAGTCTATAGAAGTTGTCCTATCTCTTTGTCTCACAAGTTTACCTTGGTGGATTTGGTAGAGTTAGACATACTTGATTTTGATGTAATTTTGGGCATGGATTGGTTGCATGTATGTTATGCCTCTATAGATTGTAGGACCCGGGTGGTCAAATTTCAATTTCCAAATGAGCCAATATTAGAGTCGAAAGGGGGGAATTCTATTCCTAGAGGTCAATTTTTTTCTTGTCTCAAAGCTAGGAAAATGATCACCAAGGGGTGCATTTACCATATTGTTAGAGTGATGGATGTTAAATCTAAAGTCCCTTCTTTAGAGTCGGTCCCCATGGTAAGTGAGTTTCCAGAAGTCTTTCCAGATGACTTGCCCGACATTCCTCCCGAACAGGAAATATATTTTGGCATTGATCTCTTGCCGGATACACAACCTATCTCCATTCCTCCTTATAGAATGGCTCCGGCCGAGTTGAAAGAGTAAAAGGAACAATTGAAGGATTTGCTAGACAAGGGTTTTATTCAACCGAGTATCTCTTCATGGGGTGCTCCGGTATTATTTGTTAGAAAGAAGGATGGGTCCCTTAGAATGTGTATTTACTACCGCCAATTGAACAAGGTGACTATAAAGAATAAGTATCCCCTTCCTAGAATTGACGATCTGTTTGACCAACTCCAAGGGGCTAGTTACTTTTCAAAGATTGATCTATGTTCGGGCTATCACCAACTAAGGGTGAGAAGGGTTGACATTCCCAAGACAACCTTTTGAACAAGATATGGTCACTATGACCTCCTAGTAGTGTATTTTAGTCTAACTAATGCCCGAGCAACATTCATGGATCTAATGAATAAGGTGTTTAGACAAACCTTGATATGTTCGTGATCGTTTTTATCAATGATGTTTTGATCTATTCAAGGAGTGAGGTTGATCATATGAGCCATTTGAGGATTGTATTGCAAGTCCTTAAAGACCACCAATTGTATGCAAAGTTTAGTAAATGTGAGTTTTGGCAAACCTTCGTAGCCTTCCTTAGCCATATCGTATCTAGCGAGGGTATTGAGATAGATCCCAAGAAGACGGATGTGGTCAAGAGTTGGCCTAGACCTCTAAATCCTACCGATATTAGAAGCTTTTTGGGTTTGGTCGGTTATTATAGGAGGTTTGTTGAGGGTTTTTCCTCCATTGCTTCTGCGATGACGACATTAACTCAAAAGAAAGCTAAGTTTGTGTGGTCGGAGGCTTGTGAGAAAAGCTTCGAAGAGTTGAAAGATAAACTTACTTCCGCTCTGGTGTTGACCTTACTGTAGGGTACTAATGGATTTCTGGTATATTGTGACATTTCGAGAGTAGGGTTGGGGTGTGTACTCATGCAACATGGTAAAGTGGTTGCCTATGCTTCAAGGTAACTCAAGGTACATGAGAAGAATTATCCAACCCATGATCTTGAACTAGCGGCGGTAGTATTTTCTTTGATAATATGGAGACATTACTTTTATGGAGTCTATGTAGATGTTTTCACCGATCACAAAAGTCTTCAATATATGTTTACCCAAAGGGACTTGAATCTCCGACAAAGAACGTGGCTAGAGATTTTAAAGGATTATGACATGAGTGTCCTTTACCACCCCAACAAAGCTAATGTTGCGGCGGATGCACTTAGTAGACTATCCATGTGTAGTGTGACCCACATAGAGGATGAAATGAAAGAGTTAGTCTGTGATGTGCATAGGTTTGCCCGGTTAGGTGTCCAACTAGTAGATTCTCCCTAAGGTGGTTTCATGGTTCATAAGGGCTCCGAATTGTCGTTTATTGTAGATGTGAAGTCTAAGCAACACCTTGATCCATACTGATGGAATTGAAAGAATCAGTACTTGGGATATCAGTTGAGGCTTTCTCCCAAGTGGGAGATGGGGTACTTAGGTACCAAGGTAGATTATGTGTTCCGGATGTGGAGGCTTTCTCCTAAGGGAGAAAATTTTAGAAGAGGCTCATGGTTCTAGATATTCTATTCATCCGGGAGCCACCAACATGTACCGTGATCTATGGAAAGTCTATTGGTTGAATGGTATGAAAAAGGATATTACCAGATTTGTAGCCAAATGTCCTAATTGTCAACAAGTCAAGGTTGAGCACCGAAGGCCGGGAGGCTTTTTGCAAGACATGCCAATTCCCACTTCTACTTGGAAGTGGGAAGAGGTGAATATGAATTTTATTGTGGGGTTTCCCCGTACTCGAAGGCAATATGATTCTATTTGGGTCATTGTTGATAGGATGACCAAATCAGCTCACTTCATTCCCGTCAAGGTATCTTACTCGGCAGAAGACTATGCCAAGTTGTATATAATGGAGATAGTGAAGTTGCATAGGGTTCCTCTATCTATCATTTTGGATGGGGGTCCTCAATTTACTTCTCAATTTTGGAAGTCATTCCAAAAAGGGCTTGGCATTAAGGTGAAGCTTAGCACTGCTTTCCACCCTCAAACGGATGGTCAAGCGGAACGTACCATTCAAATTCTTGAGCACATGTTGAGGGCATGTGGTATAGATTTTAAAGGTAATTGGGATGACCACTTTCCCTTGGTGGAATTTGTCTACAATAATAGTCACCACTCAAGTATCGGTATGGCTCCTTTTGAAGCTTTGTATGGTAGGAGATATATGTCTCTGGTTTGTTGGTTTGAAATAGTTGACATTGCTCTAATTGGTTCTGAACTAGTTTATGAGGCCATTGAAAAAGTTTGACTCATTAGAGATAGGTTGAAGACGACCCAAAGTCGGCAAAAGTCTTATGCCGATGTTAGGAGGAAGGATCTAGAATTTGAAATTGGTGATTGGGTCTACTTGAAAATCTCACCTATGAAAGGTGTGATGAAGTTTGGTGAAAAGGGGAAGCTTAGCACCTAGTATGTGGGCCCATACCAAATCTTGGATCGTGTTGGGAAAGTTGCATATGAGTTAGACTTATCGAATGAGTTGGCTCCAGTTCACCCAGTGTTTCATGTTTTCATGCTTAAGAAGTGCATTGGGGATCTGGTATCTATCATTTCTTTAGAGGGTTTAGGAGTTGATGAGAGTCTGTCCTATGAGGAGGTTCCGATAGAAATTTTGGACCGGCAAGTGAAAAAGTTGAGAAACAAGGAAGTAGCTTCTGTAAAGGTTTTATGGAGGAATCATCTAGTTGAGGGTGCTACATGGGAGGCCGAGGCCGATATGAAGTCCCGCTATCCTCACCTTTTTCCTTCTACTCCTATTCATGCTTGAGGTAAGTAGTTCCTCTAGAATTTCCTTGTTTTGGAAGTCATGTGTGAATTATGTGTTTTTCATGGTTTCCTTAGATTATGCATTTTCTTGATGAAATTTATGTTTAATAAGAATATGAGTTTTCATAGTTAAGTTCCTCATGTTGTTGTGCATTTAGTATGAATTGCCTATGAATTAAGCTTATTTTAAAGGACTATATAAGTATTTTTCCCACCAAAAATAACCCATCTAAAGTCATATTCATAAATCCCCTAAACCAAATCAAAGCCTCTCCAATATTTCTCTCTCTAAAACCTCCATTGAAGAAGAAGAAGAAAATCCCCCATGAATCAATGTTTTCCCCATAACCCTAGTTTGTGACTTATGAATTGGGTAAATTGTAGAAATTATGGCATTGTACTTATAGTAGTTTAGTTCATTGAATCATGTCACCATCTATATCTAATGTAGTAAAATCCTAGATTGATTGGTTGTATGTGATCTATAGCCTTGAAGGGAAAAACATGAGAATTGACTATATGTATGAGATTTGTGTGTATACAATTGGATTGCTTTGAGAGTAAAGTAACTATATTTTAATCTAATTGTTGAGTTGATTGGATGATTATCCTCATGTATACACTTAGGTATGAATAGCTTATAATGTGAAAGGTTTGTCACATATAGTGGTTCCAAGGATTGAAGACTAGTCTCCCCTAATGAACCTAGGAGCTTAGAGTGAGTTGTGGGATAGAGTATCAACACATTCTTCCTTAATTATAAAGTTAAGTCAAGACTTAATATAAACTCAATGGGAGTTATGCTTACCACTGAGAGGATAATGATATGAGATGGATGCCCTCACGATAGTAGAGGCCGAGTTTCTAGGAACAATCTCTTGGGATGGAAGCCCTCACGTTAGTAGAGACTGGGTTTTCTAGTAACAATCCCCTTATCCCATAAAACATGTGCCCACATAAGTCTTTAGCTAGTCGATCCGCGTAAGCTAAGAGTATAGTTCTACGTTAGGCAAGTAGGACAACCCCTTTTTGGTCTATGTCGGTTAAAGCTAATCCCACTATGATAGAATGAACTAGAGTTGGAGTTATTAACTATAATCACTTAATGAGTTTTCCTTAGTATGGGTAGGAGTAAGGGATCTTACTCATGCATTGCACAAGGATGCTTTGATGGTTCTTATGGTTTGTTTCCATTATGATGAGATGATTTGTATGTTGAATATGCTTGTATCATGTGCCTTTACACTTATTTCCATGATACTTCATAAACTTGGTCAAATGCATAGTTTTCGACTAAAATTTCCCTTTTAAGCATATTTAATGATTTTCATGCATAGCTACCATACTTAGTGCAATTTTTGTACTAACCCATATTTCTTCTACAATTTTTCCAAAGTGTAGGTTCCGGCATTTGAGGTGATTCCTTCTAGTTCAAGGCTTGGATTGACTATTCTCCAAAGTTTGTGGTATTTCCTCATGGATCTGAGGACAAGTGCTATATTGTTGTTTCATTCCTTTCAATGTACTAGACACTTTCATATTCTTTATTGCAAGGGTTGTGACCCTATTATTTTGAGACTTCAATTTTCATAGATGGCTAAATGAGACTATGTCTAGACTTCCGCTTTACTTTTATGAAAACTTTCTTAATGACTTGAAAATGTGTTTCTATTCTTTATTATTCTATACCTATGTGATGATGATAAGCTAAGTGGCTTACTTGGAACACTTTTGGGGTTCCATGTGCCATGTTATGTCTAGGGGGTACCCTTGGGTCGTGACACCTATTAACATCACAACCGTACCCTATTTGCCAGACAAACGAGACAACTTAGACACAAACAAGCTCATCCTACTTGTCATATCAGCAACCATCTCCGAAGCATAACAGGATAGTTCAGTGAACTTGAGGCTGTACTCATGCACATTCACAGATACCTGCTTAAGAGTAAGGAATTCTCTTACCTTTGCCTCTCTCAATTCACGGGGAAAGAAACACCCTGTGAAGTCCTCTTCGAACACAACCCAGATCACAATCGGTGAACCCTCAACTTTACTCTTCTTCCATTGATCATACCAGACTCTAGCAACACCCTTCAGTTGGTATGCATCTAGTTCCACACGTTCCGCATCCGCAACATGTATCACCTCAAATAATTTTTGTAACACTTCCATAAAGTTTTCTTGATACTCACTGAAACTTGAACCGGTGAAGTCTGGAGGATTCATCCTTAAGATTTCATGAATCCTGGACGTATCAGTCACATCTTGTTGACTCCCTCTTTGTTGTCCAGCCTGGTTGGTCACCACTTAAATAAACATTCAGATAGTATCATAGGACCTCAGTATTTGTGACCTCTCCTTGGGGTTGAACTTTTGGTGCATTGGGTACCCCTTGATCCTAAGGATCAACATTCCTCCTAGCAGAACGACCTCAAATAACTCTTCGTGGAGGCATGTTCCGAAAAGATACGCACAAGCATAAATTAGAAAGAAAATTTATAGAGTTAAACTCTATCACACACTAAGAGTATAAAAGAAGGGAAATGTTTCCTAAATGTCTCAGCCTCCTAATTATAGATGTGGCACACTTCACATCGATAACTAGGACTCTACAAACACGACTTCATAGACACTCTATGACTCTCGAACTCCTTACTCTGATATCAAGTTTGTCACTCCCCGAGCGTACACCCTGGATGCTGTAACGACCTATTCCTATTGTTATAGAAAAGCCAACGGGGAAAAATTATAGGTCGGAAAACATATTCGTAGTATTTGGATTTTCCCAACCTAGTCAAGATTTGGACGATATCGGAGTCTGTGAGGTCTAGGGAAATCTAGTAGCAATTGGGTGATCTAATTCTTTAGATATTTTTATGTTTAGTTGGGTTGTACCTATTTTTCCTTTAGACTTTTGGTACATTGACTTTGGGGTTCTTGGTGTATATCCGCATTTGTTTAGTTATTAGATTCTTGGTTTGGGGTTTATAGGAACTCCCTATTTTCTTTCCTTAACATTTAACTTGCTTCCGTAACTTTAATGCTTAGTATTTGGTTTGAGTTGTTACTTTGGGTTGTAGTAATGTTTCTCCCACCGGAGGGTTATTGCCGGTGCCAATCATGACGATCAAGGTCGTGACAAAGTTGTTATCAAAGCTTAGGTTCATTGATCTCGATGTACCAAAATAAGTCTAGTAGAGTCTTGAGAAACGGTACAGAGACGTCTGTACCTTTCTTCGAGAGGCTATAGGACTTTAGGAAATCTCTATGTTTTCTCTTGTCTCCTTTCGTGCTATTACTTGATTCCAATTGGTATCTAGCGATTCAAATTGGTATCTAACCTCCTTCACTCTTCTGTCCGCAGATGGTTAACACTATATTCAATGGCGTCAGGCCCGTAGCTCCCGTCAATGCTCCAGTTGAGGAATCTACATCGAGAGGTCACAATCGAGGGAGAGGTAGAGGAAGATCTAGGGGCAGAGGCCGAGGAAGGGTAGCTCTTATTAGGGATGGAGCACTAGTTGAGAATGTTCCCCGGAATGAGGCTCCTTTTGTGCATCATGAAGAGATAGAGGATAATATTGAGGTTGAAAATGTTGAGGATGTTGGACAAGAGGAAGAGGTGCAGACTGAGACTACAGGAATTCCTCTCTAGACCCAGTGTTACCTCAACAAATCATTTCATTTTTGAAAGGATTAGTTGGTCCTGGAGTGCTTCCACCTGTTCAAGTAACTCAAGCTCCCACCAATCTCCCGATTGTAATAACTACTCCCAGGGTGGGTGGAACTGTAGGTACTGATGCCTTCTTCCATCCTTTTTTTGGGTCCTATTATAACTAACTGGTAATGAGCATGAGATGTTGACTAAGTTCTTTAAGTTGAAACCACTTGTGTTCCATGGTTCCAGAGTGATGATACATATGAATTCATCCTAAATTTCTATGAGAGGCTTCATAAGTTGAGAACTGTCCAACAGCATAGGGTTGAGTTTGTGACTTTTCAACTTCAAGGTGAGGCTAAGTAGTAGTGGAGAGCTAATGTGGAATGCAGATCTTTAGTTTTACCTCCACTTACTTGGACTCAATTTCATGCCTTATTTTTAGAAATGTATGTGCCTAGGACTTTGAGAGATCACAAGAAGGATGAGTTTATGGCTTTGGAGCAAGGTGGTTTGTTTGTGGCTGCTTATCAGTCCAAGTTCCATGCTTTGTCTGGATATACTAGGCAATTGGTGACTACTAAGGAATAGAGGATCCACCAAATTATTATGGGGCTAAATTCATAATTGCAGGTATTGTATGTTCATATGACTTCTGCAAGGAGAAACTTTAATGAGGTAACAAACTTTGTGAAGAAAGTGGAGGGGGTAAGGCTAGACGGTCAGGCTAAAGCATTGGCAAAAAGGGCCAAGAACTTGGGTAACTTTCAAGGTTCTTACTCCAAAGGGTCAGGGAGGCCAACAATTATAGCCAGACCAATTTAGTCCTCTATGCCCGCCTCTACAGGTAATTACTCGAAACTCCACCTTATAATTTGATTTAGGATAGCCAGGGAGTCGCGCCTCCGACGGGCAGCATGCCATTTTTTTTATCAAACTTTCTATAAATATGGGGAACCTGGGAATATGAGGAGAGATTTCCCCCACCCACGCATGATGGATTTCGCGCAGCAGCAGTCTAGAGCACTGGTACCCTTAGGAAATGGTAATAATGGTCGAGGGCGTCCATAAAGTGGGCGAGGAGGAAATCAACGAGGCCATAGAGGTAGGGGAAATGGTAATGTAGGTAGAGGTTCAGTGCAACTAGGAAGGGAAGTCATCCGTCAATGTTACGCCTTTTCGGGCAAAAATGAGGCAGAGGCGTCTGACGCAGTGATCACAGGTACTATTCTTATTTATGATCGGATGGCTAATGTGTTATTTGATCCGGGTTCTACTTATTCTTATGTATTAGTGAAATTTGCCTTAGAATTTGATATGAATTGTGATATACTTGAAGCCCCCATCCATGTTTCTACCCCAGCTGGAGAGTCTATCATAGTCACCCATGTCTATCATGCTTGTCCTATTTTGTTTATCGGTTATCAGACTTGGGCTGATTTTGTGATTTTGGATATGACTGACTTTGACATAATCTTAGGCATAGCTTAGTTGTCCCCCTATTATATTGTGCTTAATTGTAATACTAAGTCTGACTCTAGAAATTCCGGGAAGGGAAAAGTTAGAGTGGGATGGGGTGTACAAGCCTAAGCAAGCTAAGATCATATCCTTCATTCAAGCTAGAAAATTAGTAGGGCAGGGTTGTTTGACTTATTTGGCTCATATTCGAGATGTTGAGGTTGAGTCTCCATCTATTGAGTCTATTTCTTTGGTGTCGAAATTTAGAGAAGTGTTTCCTAATGACTTGCCTGGTATGCCTCCGGATAGAGATATAGATTTTTGCATTGATTTAGAACCTAGTAATCGTCCCATTTACATCCCTCTATATCGCATAGCTCCGGTAGAATTGAGAGAGCTTAAGGCTCAAATCCAATAACTTCTTGATAAAGGATTCATCCGTCCTAGTGCTTCCCCGTGGGATGCTCCTGTCTTGTTTGTTAAGAAAAATAATTGTAGTCTGAGAATGTGTATAGATTACCGACAATTGAATAGGGTCACCATTCAAAACAAGTACTTGTTGCCTCGAATATATGACCTTTTCACCAATTGCAAGGTGCATCAGTGTTCTCTAAGAGTGATATAAGGTGTGGTTACCATCAGTTAAAATTTAGGCCTGAGGATGTGCCCAAAACGGCGTTTAGAACCCGCTATGGGCACTACGATTTTATAGTTATGTTGTTTGAGTTAACTAATGTGCCTGCAACTTTTATGAGTTTGATGAATGGGGTATTCAAGCCATTTCTTAATTCATTCGTGATAGTCTTTATTGATGATATTTTGGTCTATTCGAAAAGTGAGGAAGAGCATGCCGACCATCTTCGTATTGTGCTAGGTGTTCTTGGGAAACAAAGGTTGTATGCTAAATTTTCTAAGTGTGAATTTTGGTTGAGTTCGGTTACATTTTTGGGGCATGTAGTTTCAAAAGAAGGGGTAATGATAGATCCCCAAAATATTGAGGCGGTTAGGAATTGGGTTCGGCCTAGCTTTGTGACGAAAGTTAAGAGTTTTGTGGGGCTTGCTAACTACTATCGTCGATTTGTGAAGAATTTTGCTTCTATTGCCACTCACTTGACAAATTTGACCAAGAAGGATGTACCATTTGAATGGACTGAAAAGTTTGATGAGAGCTTTGAAAAGCTCCAGACTCTCTTGACTACACCGCCTATTCTAGCATTACCGATGGACGGTAAGGATTTTATTATTTATTGTGATGCTTCCCATTTGGGTTTCGGTGTTGCTTAATGCAGGATAAGAATGTTATAGCTTATGTGTCGCGACAGTTAAAGGTGCATGAGAGGAATTATCCAACACATAATTTGGAGTTGGCAGCGATAGTGTTTGCTCTTAAAATCTGGCGACATTACCTCTATGATGTCAAGTGTGAAGTGTTTACTGATCATCATAGTTTGCAGGATGTGTTCACTCAAAAGGATATGAATTTGAGACAACGAAGGTGGATGGAGTTACTTAAGGATTATGATGTTACCATTCAATACCATCCGGGTAAGGCTAATGTAGTGGCAGACACTTGAGTCAAAAAAATGGTGAGTATGGGTAGGCTAGCTTGCTTTAGTGTTACCAAGCGACCTTTGGCTAAGGAAATTCAGACCTTGGAGTCTACGGTCATGAATTTGGGCATCTCAGAGAAAGGTGGGGTGTTAACTAGCATTGAAATTAGGGCCACATTCATTGAGGAAATCAAGGCCAAACAATTTGAGGATGAAAATTTGGTTGAACTTAAGAAGAAGATTGCAATTGGTAAGGCACAAGAGACCACTCTTGATGCAGAAGGTGTGCTCAGTTTTAAAGGAAGGATTTGTTTTCCTCGAGTTGATGACTTGATTCAGAAATTTTTTACAGAATCTCATAGTTCTCGATATTCCATTCATCCGGGTGTGACCAAGATGTACCGATATTTGAAGCGAATTTATTAGTGGTCGGCATGAAGAAGGATATAGCGGAGTTTGTGGCTAAGTGTCAAAATTGCCAACAAGTAAAATATGTCAAAGGCTTGAGGGTATGCTTTAGAGAATGAAAATTCTGGAATGGAAGTGGGAAATGATAGCCATGGATTTTGTGGTTGGTCTTCCCAATACTTTGGGGAAGTTTGATTCTATTTGGGTAGTGGTTGATAGATTGACTAAGTCTGCCCATTTTATTCCGGTAAGAATAGATTATAATGCTGAACAATTGGCTAAGGTGTATATGAAAGAGATAGTGAGATTGCATGGGGTGCCCCTTTCTATCATCTCAGATCGTGGTACACAATTTACTTTTAAGTTTTGGAGGAAATTACATGATGAATTGGGCACACAACTCACTTTTAGTAACGCTTTCCATCCACAGACAGAAGGGCAGTTAGAGAGGACTATTAAAGTGTTAGAAGACATGTTGAGGGCATGTGTGATTGATTTTGGAGGGCATTGGGATAAGCTCTTACTTTTGTGTGAATTCTCTAATAATAATATTTATCACTCCAGCATTGATATGGCACCGTTTGAGGTATTATATGAGGGGGATGTAGATCACCAATAGGATGGTTCGATGCAGGAGAAATGAAACCTTTGGTAGTTGATTTAGTGAAGGATGTTCAAGATAAGGTGAGGATTATTCAAGCTAAGCTTCTAGCAGCCCAGAGTAGACATAAGAAGTATGCGAATCACAAGGTGATAGACATGACATTTTAGACTGGTAAGAATGTTCTTCTTAAGGAATCACCAATGAAAGCGGTAATGAGATTTGGTAAGAAGGGCAAACCTTAGTCCTAGATACATTGGTCTATTTGAGATTCTTGACTGTGTAGGACTGGTCGCATATAGATTGGCTTTACCTCCTAACCTATTGGGAGTTCATCCGATATTTCATGTGTCCATGTTGAAGAGATATCATGGTGATGGGGATTATATCATTAAGTGAGACTCAATTGTGCAAGACAAAGACCTCCAATATAAAGAGGAACCGATTGCAATTCTTGATCGTGATGTGTGTAAGCTGAGGACCAAGAAGATTAAGTCTGTGAAAGTTCAATTGAAGCATCGTCCAGTTGAGGAAGCTACTTGGGAAATCGAGAGAGACATGCGAGACATGTATCTCCAGTGGTTCATCGATTTAGGTACTACTCCATTCCTTCTCTAGCCTATTTTCCTAAGTTTTGTCACTCGGGGACGAGTGATGGGTAAATTGGTATCTATTGTAATGACCTGTTTCCATCGTTATAGAAAAAACAACGGGGAAAATTTTTGGGCCAGAATACTTTTTCATAGTATTTGAATTTTCCCAACCTAGTCTAGACTTGGATGAAATCAGAGTCTGTGAGGTCTAGGGAAATCAGGTAGCAATGGGGTAATCTAATTATGAATTTTATCACATGAGTAGATAGATAAGACGTTAATGAACCGTTACGACTTTACGGAATTGAATTCAGGCAAGTAGTTTCTAAGTGTCGTTGGTGGAAGGTGTGTTGTGAAATAGGGGTCTTGGAATTATTAATTTTGCTCAGTGGTTCCGTGAAAGCCGCTAAGGTGGAATTTCTCCCGCCAAGGCAGGGCCGCTGTAGCGGGGCGGGTGCCACCATAGCGGGACAAACGTGACTTAGAGTCGAAAATAAACCCCAAAAACATTTTACTCTGCAATTTTTGAACTTGAGAGCTAAGGAACGAACCCTGGTGTTTTCTTGATGGGTTTTCACCATTCTTAAGTCTAAAGGTAAGATTTTAACTCCCCGAATCCGGTTTTCAATCTGTAGATTGTAATCTAGTGGGTAATTATCGATGGGGGAGGGTTTTGAAATGAGAATTATAGTGGAAAAAACCCTAAGCTGGATATGGGGATCAATGGTTTGATCTAGGGTTGATAGAATTTTGGGTAATTTGGCTAATTAGTTATTGTTTATTGATTCCCGTGTTATATTACTCGTTTGTAGACCAAGAACAAGCGGAACGAATCCGAAAAGGGAAGAATCAAGTTTCTTAGGTGATTCAACCTTGTTTCGAGGTAGGTGATGGTTGCGATTTCATATTTTGTTATATATGTTTGTTCTTGCTTCATTATAATACGTGTATGTATGCGAATGTTGCATTGTTGATCAAACTTGTTGTAAATGAGGATAGATGAATGATGAATGCCATAAATCATGACTTGATTGTATGATTATGAGAATGTACTTGTGATTGTAATTGTGGATTGTTGAATGGATCGGGTGTTGTGTTCCGACACACTAACTTGGATCGGTTGCCATGTTCCGGCATAAACATTGGATCAGGTATCACGTTACGGTATGCTAATTGTTTGGGTTTGGGTTTGGGTTTGGGTTTGGGTTCCTTGAGAGGACCAATGAGTTAAAATAATTGTATATCCTGGTATTGTGAAACTCTTCGTATTCGTAATGATGTTGATATTGTATATATGTTTGATTTATACATGTTTTTATTATGTTGTATTGGCCTATGTATGTTGCACTTAGTGGGATAGCCGCGTGATCCTACCAGTACACTATAGTTGTGTACTGATACGGCACTTGCTCGTTCTTTGTTGAGTACAGAGCATCTTCAGGCGGCTATTGAGAGACCTCACTTAGAAGATTAGTGATCGTTTTAAATTCAAGGGTGAGCCAGTTCTTCTGGGCTGCCATGAGTTCTCTTTCTGTTTATGTCCACATTTCGGACTTAGACTAGTTGTTTAGATATTCTTATGTTGAGTTGGGTTGTACCCATTCTTCCTTTAGACTTTTGGTTCATTGTTAGAGTTTTAGTACATTGACTTTCAGGTCCTAGGCGTATTTCTTTATTTGTTTAGTTATTAGACTCTTGGTTTGGAGTTTATGGGAACTCCCTATTTTCTTTCCTTATCATTTAACTTGCTTCCGTAACTTTAATGATTAGTATTTGGTTGAGTTGTTAGTTTGGGGTGTAGTAATGGTTCTCCCATTGGAGTGTGAGTGTGGGTGCCACTCACGACAGTCTGGGTCGTGACAGACGTGACTGGCACTCGTTAGCCATTTCAGGCCCCAAGCAAACCCTTGGCCTGGCTCAACTCTCAGTGGAAGACTTACTCAGCAATAAAAGAACTTTAAAAGTAAAGTTAAACTCACTGTCTCAAAATAGATAACTTAGAATATTTAAAATAAAAACAAACACAGGCCAAAAGAAGCAACTCAAGTCTTAAATATTAAACATGGGAAATGAAAAAGACTCCTGAACTATTACTGTCTATCGATGAAGCCTCTACTAACTGAGATGGACGTCAGAACAAGATCTACGGCATTCTAATAATAAAAGTGAAAAGTAAACTCAATGTGAAACCCTCCAAAAAGCAAAGAGGCTCACCAACTCTAGCTACAACACGACTAGATCAACGAAGTACCCGTTGATGATCCTGATTCCCTGTATCTGCATCATAAAAGATGCAGAACAAATGACGTCAGTACATGGAATGCAGGAGCAGGCAAGGGGTAATCTAAAACATGACATAAGCTTGAACTGGAACTGAAGAAACAACTTACCTCATCTCAACTCAACTCAATTCAATATAAAGGCAATGATAAAGATGCAATATAAAGAAAGTTCTTAAAATAGTAAATAACAACTCAATGTATTTAAGAATACAAGATAACTCGGTTTCTATGTAAAAAAATAAATACAAAATAACTCTATTTGGGAGATTCTCTAACCGACAACCATCACTATGAGCTATGTGATGATACAACGTCTCGCCCATACATCCAGAACTATCATATACCTTGCCAGAGTATAAGACATCCTCAACTAAGTGGATCCACTAAGCTATGCTTAAAAAGCAATAAGGAATCAACTAACAAATATGACCCTTTCTACCCATGTTGGCTACATGGTTTATGAGGACTTTGAGTTGTATGAACTCATCCCCATAGCGGTGCTTAATAATACTACCAAAAATATAACTCAGATCATTTGTTTAAAAACATTTCCTCCTCTTCGAACTTTGAGATCATTACTTAAAAGGTTTCTCTTAAAAGAGATAGTACTCAAAACTCCTCATAACTCATTTGGAAATCAAAGTTTCCTCCTCATTTTAAATGTAAAAATATTTACTCTTGGGAATACTTAGTTCCCATAAACTCATTTTGAACAATGAAACTCAAATATACTCATCCTCATACTCAAGTACTCATGTCTTAAAACAAGTTTTAAAAGATTCCAAAAAAGGTCTTCTTAAAATGACTCGGAAGACTTCTCAAGACTTAACTCTTAACTCTACCTTGAATTTGAATTATGAATTCAACGTTATGATTCATGTTATGAATTATCTCTCGATGTTTAGATGTAGTTTAGTGTAGTTAGAATCAGAAAGGAGTGAAGGTATCCTTTAAAAGAACTCAGACCGGCCAAACGACGAAAGAAGGCATGGGGCAGGCGACCCTGGCGCACTTCTGGCACGGCGTGCCATCCCCCTGCCAAGAAAACTCGACAAATTTTCTTTCTCGTTTTATGACCTTAATTCACCTAGAATCGAATGATTTCTTCCAAACTCACTTAGATTCGAATACCCAACATAAGTACACAAAAATCTACTCAAAACAACCCTCAAATTCGTAACATTCATCTCAAGAATTCATCAGAACCTCAATAATCAAGATTAATGAATGAAATTCAAGAAAACTCATCAAGAACTCAAATCCTTCAACCTCAAGAACGAAGTTGCAAATAAAATCACATGACTGGTGTGTGGCTAAACGAACTCAACACTATGAAAACTCATATATCTCTTAGGGATAAAACCCTTGACAAAATTCCTCGAAAATCCTGAAGAACCTTGATGAACGCCTTGAACCTCTTATCTTTTCTTTTCTTGAACTCTTCTCAAAACCCTAAGCATAATTTAGGATTATCAAAACTGACCAAAATCTGTTTAGAACCCTAAAACCTTACTAAAACGTTTTAAGCTGAGGGGTAAGGAAAAGACCAAAATACCCCTCATAAATTCGGGTAACTTTTCTTAACTGGACAGGCTGATTTCAAACGAGCATATCTCCCTCATCCGAACTCGAAACTTAGAAAACTCGTTGGAGTTGGAAAGAAGGTTCAAAGACCTTTCATTTGATATCTTATGGACCACCTAAATCATCCTGTACTGAAAGTTATAGTCGTTTGAAGTTGACCCAAAACTCACAACTTAAGCATAACTTGCAAAATTTTCATTTTGGCTCTTTCCAAATTAGTTCTTTCTAAATTTGGCTATTTCTAAAAAGGGATGTTACATGCTAATAATTAAGAGGACGCTAATTTTTTTTATTTAATTTTATAATATTTAAAATATTGAATAATAAAATTATTTTAAATATATTCAGTCATAGGAATATTTACAGATATTTTGACAAAAAAAATATTTCTTAGTATTTTTTATAGGTACATCAATTATTTAATTATATAGAACTTCTCTATCCATTATCTAGATTTTGTATATATACATAAATAATTCAACTAAGAGAATTAATGGATCTATTCTTCTTCAAATTGTAATGTTATTTATTGAATTATTTCAGTTCTTCTTTTCCTCATCTTTTTTTGGTCGAATAGGTACATTATTTGATGCCAGACGAACAAAAATAGAATATATTTGCAAAGGAAATAGTAAAAAGTATAAGAAGAAGAAGAACAATATTTATCAAAGTGAAAATCATCTATACATGATGATATTTTTAGATTTATAATGTTTGGTGATTTTTTGATTTATTTCATTCAATTTGATTATTTATGTCATATTTTGTACTTAAATTCTTTGAGATCGAATGAGCTTTCTATGTCTTTTGATTTATATTTGTAATCTTTGATGATTTTTATTGTGATTGATATTTTCTTAACGTTGTACATTTTTTTATTTAATATTAGTGAAGTTAATCTATACTTTTTAATTTTGTTATTTTCTGTTAATTTTTTATTCAATAATTTACACTAACATTTTTTTTATTGAATTAATGTTCATATCTTCACATTTATTAAAATGTTAAATATGTGCAATTGAAAATCTTTATTTTTAAGGATTCGTAATTAATATAATAGTATCTATAAATGTGTAATATCATTTATTGTCATGGTTTATGCATATTACCCTATTTCTTATAGTTTTTAAGGAATAAACTTGAGTGTATGAAAATATTATAGTACGAACAAAAATGTAAAAAAGAAGATATTTAGAAATGTCCAATCAATTTAAAATATTATTACCAAATTAAACTGAAATTTTAGATGGTAAAGAAAAACGTTTTTTTTTCTAAATGTTTTGTTGAGATAATTAAGGTAAAATAGTAGCTTTTTCTTCTTTCTATTTTTGTATATTTTTATTACTGCCAATTTTTTTTTTTATTTCTCAAAGTCTAATATTTTTTTAAATTCAATGAAATAATTAAAGCCAGAAAGATGAGTACCTTTTATTATTTTTAATGTAACATTTAAAAAAAAATTACTCTAGACTTAATAGTGAGTTTTTGAAGCTAGTAATTATTTTTTAATTTTATTTTAAATGCTTACTTTGTATAAAATAATAAGAGTATTAATTCAATTATTTTATTAAGGTTTGACACATGTCATCAACTAAATTAACTAATGACAAATGTCAACATACAAAAAAAACACATACTTAATATTTTGAAATTATCAACACCAGTAAAATATTATTTTTTTCTAAACATCAGATATTATTTAAAAAGTGTGTGTGAAAAAAAAACTAGTTTCAGATAAATTTGCTTATGCATAATTATATATTTTAGTCTAATTTTAATTATTATCAATTTTAAAGGTCCTTTATATAATTATATAAATGATACGTTAATTAAAAAAATAATTTCAGATAAAGAGTTTCATAACTCCCCTTTATCCATTCACTTTTTGAAAAATCACAAAATAAATAACTATGATTATTTAACAGATTCACTATTTATCCTCTTTTTTTTCAAAATCAGCTTGAAAATCGATTGTCCAAAAGTAAAATAATAAAATGTAATAAATTGAATTCTTCGTGGGAATGGAATGGTCTTTTTAGGATTTTTTCCCTCTATTTTTTAATTCTTTATTTTTACACATTTGTATATAGAAAAATGCTTAAATAGATATTTATTTTATTTATGTTCATTTAATTGTAGGAAAATTTTAAATTATTATTACAAATGTAAGCAATTGCCTGGCTACGACCTTTTGATAATAATTAAAATTTTGAATTAAAAGTGTTTGATTAGCTTACAAGATAAAAAATTTAAATGTAAATTAATATTTATAGTTTTGTAGATGGCTACAACTTTTTCACTTTATTACACTTTGTCGTAATTGTAGGAGTTTTGAAAGTTTTAGTGTAACGACATGTTCCCGTCGTTATAGAAAAGCCAACAGGGAAAAAATTTGGGCTGAAAAACTTTTTTGTAGTATTTGGATTTTTCCAACCTAGTCCAAATTTGAACGAAATCGGAGTCTATGAGGTCTAGGGAAATCTGGTAGAAATTGGGTGATCTAATTATGAATTTGATCACATGAGTAGATAGACAAGACGTTAATGAACTTGTACGACTTTACGATATTGAATTCGGGCGAGTAGAACTCTTGGAATTGATTTTAGCGTGAACGGGTAGTTACTGAGTTACGTTGGTGGAAGGTGTGTTGTGAAATGGGGGTCTTGGAATTATTAATTTTGCTCACTCGTTCCGTGCAAGCCGCTCTGGTGGGATTTCTCCCGCCAGGGTAGGGACGCTGTAGCGGGGCGGGTGCCGCCATAGCAGGATAGACGTGACTTAAAGTCAAAAATAAATCCCAAAAATGTTTTATTTTGCAATTTTTGAACTTGAGAGCTAAGGAACGAACCCATGTGTTTTCTTGACGGTTTTTCACCATTTGTAAGGCTAAAGATAAGATTTTAACTCCCCGAATCCATTTTTCGATCCGTAGATTGTAATCTAGTGGGCAATTATCGATGGGGGAGGGTTTTGATATGAGAATTATGGTGGAAAAAGCCCTAATCTGGGTATGGGGATCAAGGGTTTGATAGAATTGTGGGTAATTCGGGTAAATAGTTATTTGTTTATTGATTCTCGTGTTATATTACTCGTTTGTAGACCAAGAACAAGCGGAACGAATCCGAAAAGGGAATAATCAAGATTCTTAGGGGATTCAAGTTTGTTTCGAGGTAGGTGATGGTTGTGATTTCATGTTGTGTGATGTATGTTTGTTCTTGCTTCATTATAATACGTGTATATATGTGAATGTTGCATTATTGATCACATTAGTTGTAAATGAGGATAGATGAATGATGAATGCCATGAATCATGACATAATTGTATGATTATGAGAATGTACTTGTGATTGTGATTGTGGCTTTCTGAATGGATCGGGTGTTGCGTTCCGACAAACTAACTTGGATCGGTTGCCACGTTCCGGTATACTAACTGTTTGGGTTTGGGTTCCATGAGAGGACCAATAAGTTGACATAATCGTATATCCCGGTATTGTGAAACTGTTCGTATTCATAATTATATTGATATTGTATATGTTCGGCGTATCCATGTTATAATTATGTTGTATTGGCTTATGTATGTTGCACTTAGTGGTATAGCCGCATGATCTTACTAGTACACTGTGGTTGTGTACTGATACTGCACTTGCTCTTTTCTTGTTGAGTACAGGAAATTTTCAGGCGGCTATTGATAGACCTCGTTTAGAAGATCAGTGATCGTTCGAATTCAAGGGTGAGTGTGTTCTTCCGGGTTGCCAGTAGTTTGCTTTCGTTTATGTCCACCATTTCGGACTTAGACTATTGCATTAGGATCTATTATATTTAATATGGGGTTGTACCCATTTTCCATTAGACTTTTGGTTCATTGTTAGAGTTTTGGTACATTGACTTTCAGGTTCTAGGCGTATTTTCGCAACTGTTTAAGTTATTAGACTCTTGGTTTGGAGTTTATGGGAACTCCTTATTTTCTTTCCTTAGCATTTAACTTGCTTATGTAGCTTAATGCATCAGCATTTTGGTTATGTTGATAGTTTGGGTTGTAATAATGGTTCTCCCACTGGAGGGTTAGTGACTCACGACGGTCTGAATCATGACAAAGTTGGTATCAGAGCCTCGATTTGTTGATCTTGATGTACCAAAACGAGTCTAGTAGAGTCTTGCGGAATGGTACGGAGACGTATGCACTTTTCTTCGAGAGGCTATAGGACTTTAGGAAATCTTTATGTTTTCTCTTGTCTCCTTTTGTGCTATAACTTGATTCCCATTGGTATCTGGCGATTCTAATTGGTATCTAACCTCCTTCACTCTTCATTTTGTAGATGGTTAACACTAGATTCAACGACGTCAGACCCATAGCTCCCGTCATTGCTCCAGTTGAGGAATCTGCAGCAAGAAGTCACAGTCGAGGCAGGGGTAGAGGAAGAGCTAGGGGTAAAGGCCGAGGAAGTGTAGCGCCTACTAGGGATGGAGCGCCATTTGAGAATGTTCCCCGAAATGAGGCTCCTCATGTGCATAACGAAGAGATAGAGGAGAATATTGAGGTTGAAAATGTTGAGGATGTTGGACACGAGGAAGAGGTGCAGGCTTAGACTACATGTATTCCTCCCATAGACCCAGTCTTAGCTCAACAAATCATGTCATTTTTCAAAGGATTGGTTGGTCCTGGAGTGCTTCCACCTATTCAAGCTCCCAATCCCCCTATTGCTATCATTATTCCCAAGGTGGGTGGAACAGTTGGTACTGATGCCTTCTTCCGTTCTTTGTTTGGTCCTGTTATTACTGGTAATGAGCATGAAATGTTGACTAAGTTCTTGAAGTTGAAACCGCCTTTGTTCCATGGTTTCAAGACTGAGGATGCATATGAGTTCATCCTAGATTGTTATGAGAGGCTTCATAAGTTGAGAATTGTCCATCAACATGGGGTACAATTTGTGACTTTTAAACTTCAAGGTGAGGCTAACCACTGGTGGAGAGCTTATGTAGAATGCAAATCTTCAAATTTTCCTCCCCTTACTTGGACTCAATTTCATGCCTTGTTTTTAGAGAAGTATGTCCCTAGGACTTTGAGAGATGGTAAGAAGGATGAGTTGATGACTTTAGAGCAAGGTGGTATGTATGTGGTTGCTTATGAGGCCAAGTTCCATTGGTAACTACTGAGGAAGAGAGGATCCATTTATTTGTTAAGGGACTAAATTCAGAATTACAGGTATTGTATATTCATATGACTTGTACAGGGAAAAGCTTTAATGAAGTAACAGACTTTGTGAAGAAAGTGGAGGGGTAAGGCGAGACGGTCATGCTAAGGCATTGGCAAAAATGGCCAAGAACTCAGGTAACTTTCAAGGTTCTTACTCCAAAGGGTCAGGGAGACCAACAGTTGCAGCAAAACCAATTCAGTCCACTATGCCTACCTCTACAGGTAATTACTTGGGAACTCCACCTCATAATTTTATTTAGGATATATAGCCAGGGAGTCACGCCTCTAACGGGCAACAAGCCATCTTTTGATTGTACTTGCTATAATTCTGGAGAACCTGGGCATATGAGGAGAGATCGTCCCCACCCACGCATGATGGATTCTGCGCAGCAGCAATCTAGAGTAGAGGTACCTTCGAGAAATGGTAATAATGGTCGAGGGTGTCCACAAGGTGGGTGAGGAGGAAATCAGCGAGGCCATAGAGGTAGGGGAAATAGTAACACAGGCAGACAGAGGTACAGTGCAGCCAGGCAGGGAGGTCGCCTGTCACGATGATAGGACTCAGTGTTATGCCTTTCCGCCTCAGAATATGATATGAATTATGATATACTTGATGCCTGATGTTTGCGTAAACAAGACACTATTTCCAACGAAAGTGTCTACGATCGTACAATGGTTTAGTAATCCAACCAAGGGTTGGGATCGTTCCCAAGAGAGTGGTTTTGATAATTAATAGAAAAATAAAATTTAGTTCTAACTAGTCGTAGCTAAAGACATTAACGATTAAAAACATTGTAAATTAAAAGGGGACACAAGAGTGTCAATTAACAATGAGGGGTTTTTGTCACTAGTAAGTAAAAACAACAAAATAAACAAGGGTTTCTAAGTAATGAGAGGGGATTCTTGGGATGTGACGGAATACGGGTTAAGCTAGATTATTGGGTACATGCTTTCGATAGAAGATTCATAGAATAATTGTGACTAGGCTAGACTTTAAAGGGGATAATCTCTCTCTCGAGCAACTTACCCCGTTTCAAATGTGTTCCTCTCGGATACCCACTTGCTGCATAAAGACCAGCCTACGCCTTAACCCATTCACTCTCTCGAGCTGAGTGTGTGGACATGGGACTAGGGTTCACTCTCTCGAGCTGAACCTCATGTCGACCTACTCACACTGGCCATCAATCTAGTGGTCTTAGTTTTACGACCTCTCTCTCTCGCAAGCCGAAAACACATAAATAAACTTGTATTTGCAACTACAAATTAATTAAATTCTTCCACAACCACTAAACGAAATGACATTTAAACTATGAACAGACTCTCAGCAAGCAAGACCCAACAATTATCCTAACCCATATTTGCTAAATCACACCCCAAGAATTAGGGTTTTTTGCCACACATGTATAAGAGATAGAAATTTATACCAAATTGAGCTTGCAGTCAACTGGGTATGGAGATTTAAGTCTTGATACATGCCAAAATTGAAGAATCCAAGAGACCCAAATCCAATTCTTAAAGATGAAACCCTTTGGAACTTCAACTCTTCAAAACCCTCTCAAACTTAGTATATGAAAATTATAATAATTGTTTAACCTTTAAAACTACAACTCTAACTAGTATTTATAATTTTCACAGATTTGTGCTGCAGCGGATCATTCGTTGTCGTTAGTCGGAATCGCCGATAAACTCGGCGACTCGCCTTTTGGTGTAGTTCAATGCCGTATTGCACCATCCTTCAGCATCATCATGCTCTGGGTCATTGGGTGACATGGTATTGCTTGGCGGAACTTCTCGGCGATACGCCAACTGCTCCCTTTTTCCGCCGACTTGATCCTTTCCTTCTAGGATCAGCATACTGGAACAAAAGGCGAAGTAAGACCCTTCGCTGACTCGCCAAGTGGACTCGGCGATCCGCAGACCTCCATTTCTTCATTCTTTTTGTTCTTTTTTGCGACGTAGTGTCCATGATTTCCTTCAAACTTCAAATACATGAAACTTAAGGGTTTTCATCATATACTGTGATAAAATAAGCAATTGAGGACACAATTTTTATTAAAATATATCCCTAAATGAGTCCAATTTGTGGACTTATCAATACCCCCAACTTAAATTTTTGCTTGTCCTCAAGCAAACTCGAGTTCAGAAGGGTGTCTCGAACAGTGCTACACAAGACTCAATCATGAATGCACACAACAAGACTTAAATACTTATGCAAAGATCAAGTGTGTACTTAAAGATTCAAGTTGTGACACACCATTACCAAAGATTCTCAAGCTCGCAATACTTGCTTCAAATACAAGTTCAAGCTCAGAAAAAGCCTTCGAATGCCCTTACACAAATGATGATTCCATTTTCACACGCAAAGGTATAATCAATTTAAAGTTCAGGAATTAGATACAACACTCACACTCATAAAGAGGAACCCAATGCATACTTTCACCCATAGGTTTGCCCGTATTTTCCAATCAACTTTTGTGATGACTTTCTCAAGATCACAAAGGTCTTAACAAGGCTTGTAACGGGGTTGAGGGTGGAGGTATGGTCATTTAGGCTCAATGACTTTTATCCTCATGACATGTGGTGCTCTCAACACTTCCTTTCCTTTTTCCTTCATAATTTTCTTTAGTGATCATAAGTCATCCTATTATTCATTTTCCATGGATTGTTTGAAAACCCTATCTCTATTGTACTTTGTTCCACAACATTCTTTTTCCTTCTTTTTCTTTTTCTTTCTCTTTTCTCTTTTTTTTATGGAGGGTTTCCATTTTTCTCAACACCATGGGTTAAAGGAGACTTTCCTTGCACTTCTTGACTTTCCTTTTTTCTTTTTCACCACACCCCCAACTTAGGCTTTTGGCCTAAGTTGACAATTCAAGAGGATTATAAGTAATGGATTAAGAATGGTCTAGTTTTCATCATGTTTCATCCAAAGAAGGGTAAGGCTCAAAGGGTGTTCAAGAGAATATCACATGCTCACAAGGTAGATCACAAAAGAGGTATAGGTCAAATTGGTTCCACTCTTCGAAGTTGCCTAAGATCATATCAAGAGAAAGTCTTACTTAGTCAACCGTACCAACAGGGAAAATTCTAGGTGTTGTCATGCATGGTTCCAGGTGAGCATATCACACAAGGCATCAACAGTTAAATCAAACCAGACTCCTCACTTTTGCTAGTGTGCAACGGTCATCACAAGAGAATCGATTTGATAAATGGCTAATCACAACGAGATGCAAAGAGTTCAATATCATATTGTCTATGCAACTTTATTTGGCCTCATCGTAGCCGCGCAATCATGTTCGCTTGATTGTAAACACTATTCAAGTCATCGGTATTGATCGAGACCAAGACTTAAATTTTGCAAAAGAACAGCCACATTCAACACACGAGAGTTGGCAAAGATTTTTGGACGGGTGAAAATCATTTTGCAATTTAAATAAAAGAAGCCATAAGCTCAAATATCCACATAAAAGCAATATTAACCGCAATTTTAAACAGAACAACCCAAATATATACATAAAAGCACGAGTCACAAATAGCACCTAAAAGGTGAGCTTCACCCCACCACAATTAAAAAGCAATTTTCCTCAAATGTAAATAACATAATATCCAGAATTAAAATAAAGAAAGACAGAGAGGTAGGTAAAGAGGGGATCCTGTCTACTTAGTTGATCCATCTGTCTAGGCATCAGTGCCCGGAGTGTTGTCATTCTAACTCTAGTTTTCATTATCTGCGTTTGCCTCATTTGCTGCAGCGATACTACCCTTAGCTATATTATCTAAATCGTGAGCTGCTCCGAAGGCATGTATCGGGTTAATGAACCCTCGAGCCCATACAAGGATATTAGGGTCAATGGGACTCCTCCTACTAAAATTGGCTTTCTTGTTCTCGCTCCTTGCTTTGGGGTAATCTGTCGTCCCAGCATTTCTTCTGGAGTTTTGTGCCCTTATATGTCGGGGTGGCATATTTCTTCCTGCAACTTTTGTTCTGGCCATGTCTGTAAAGCCTTGAGATAAAGTTAGAAAAGAAGGAAGACTCAGCAGTCCATTCGGTGAAACGCCGAATACTTTTGGCGAATAAAAGGATTCCCGCCGAAAGTTACAGTGCAAAAGGAGTTAGGGTTGCAGACAAAGGGCGACAAGAAGACTTTCGGTGAGTCGCCGAATTCTCTTGGCAACCTAATTCTTCTTGTCAAAAGTTACAGACGCCACAACAAATAAAGCATGATAATAAGGGCGAGATAGGGTAATTAGGCGAATCGCGAAGTAGTTCGGCGAGCTCGTCACAGCTCGCCGAATTACCCAACGTACCTACTTCTAACCCAACTTCTCAAAATCAGCCCCGCATACCCCAAAAAGGCAATTTAAGCACAAAAAGCACAAATTCGACTAGGACCCATAACATACTAATACCACTCATCACACATTAATCCCACTCTATGCATTGGAGAACAAGGTTTCAACAGTTCATGCAGTAAATGCAAGGTTATCGAAGAAGAATCGATAGATAAAGAAATAAGCCCAATCAGGAAGGCTCAGTAGATTTCGACAAGATCATACATTTGCAAATGAGTACACTTTTGACAATATAGTTATATGGTGCGGGACACTAGCCTTTTGTGCTATTGGGATGCTAGGGAGCAATGAACTCCGACTCCAAGCACAAATTAATCAACAAAAATACAATAGAGATGCAGCGATATTGGAAATAAGACTAGGTGTAAGCTTGCAACGTTTGAAAATGAGGGAAAGCATAGGAGATTCAATCTTTTAAACCTTTTTCTTGAAAAACCGTACAGTTCTTGCCCATTCGGCGACATTAGTCATGAGCGCCAAACAATGTGGCATCACGTCGAGTAGTCACATTCTTCGCCGAGTTTTACAGAATCCCCCAGTCAATTTGGGAATCCAAACGGTGATATAAAGCGGGCGACTTGCCAATCGAACATTTCTCTCGCCAACCTCCTTCTTTCCAAATGCTTCTCACACTTCATCCTGCACAATCTAACGCACCATAATTTCTAAAAACAACGTAAAACTATAAACGGATTTTGGGTAGCCTCCCAAATAGTGCCTTAGTTAACGTCGTGGCACGATGCAAGTTAACAACTATTCTTCATCCTTGGAGTCAGCCATGTTGTAGTTAGGCGAGTCCTCGGTGAACGGATGATAGCGACCTGTCATCAAATGGGTGATTTGAGCATACTGCAGCTGAATAGTCATGGAGTTTGACGCAGATGTTTCATTCGGCATTTCAATGTTGTCCTTCATCTCATTCAACTTCTTGTCTTGTTCTTCATATGTTTTTTGAATGAGTGAAAGGGCTTTATTATTCTGCACACCCCCATGGTTTTCCCTGTGTCTACATTCGCGAAGGAATAAGTGCTTTTCCTTTTCCATGGCTTGTGCTTCCAACCCCATGACTCGTTTGGACAGAACATCTACTTGAGCCACTAGTGCGTCCCACTCGTGTTTCTTTTGGGCTTCCTTGTTAGTTTCAACCATACCATCAATGAGTGTTGTGACGACTTCGTAGGGCTGGTGGAGCATTTCACCCTCGTAAAGTTAATCAGCCATGCTCCTATTTTCGGGTCCGAGACCCCGATAGAAGTGCTCCCACAACGTCTTGTCAAACATTCCATGAGAAGGGCATGGTTGTAGCACTGGTTGAAACTTTAGCCATATTTCTTGAATTGTCTCATTCCCTGCCTGTTTGAACATCAGGAGGTTGTCCCTGAGGTTCAATAGTTTTAGGAAGGGATGGTCCGTGAGGTACCCATAATGATCATCCATCAGAAGGACCAGCTCCACTAGAGTCTTCCATAGATGTATCTGTCAGCGATGTCTGGATCACTGACTGGACAATCGAGTCAACATCCATCTCCAGGGATGTATCCACCGGAGCTTTCCCCCTCCTGTCAGCCTCCTTACGAGTGTATTCGGCCTCAATTCGTCGGATGTCATTGGAGGAAGACAGGGTAACCTCAATATCTCTCGTATCATCTCGGGGAACTCCAGCACACTGGCACAACTCATTGAGCAGGACTGGGAATGGTAAGGAGGTCTGCCACTGCTTGGCCCTCATGGCCATCTCCTGCTCAATCAGGAGTCCCATGTCGATGCTCCTCCGGGATATGATGGATCAAAGGCATGCTGCCTTAGGATGGCGCAGAATGGACTCATTCTGGGATGGCATTATGGTGCTGCTGATGAAGCCAAACCAGAAACGAGCAGCAATACTCAAATCCTTCTTCTCTATGGGTACTCCTACCTCTATCCACCTCGAGGTGGTATCGGAAATCAACGGGGCCAACCAACCCTTTAACTCGTCTAAGGATAGAGTGACAGGTAATCCATCATAAGGATGTGCAGAGTGCAGCGCTCTATCCAAGATAGTGTTAATATACTCACTGCGGCACCTAACCTCCTTGCCCCGGACCATGACCGACTTGACCTGTCTGAATTCACTTGCCTTCTTTTTACTCTTTGGGACCAGTTCACCATATGCCATATAGAATTCTCGGACCCATGAAGGAATATAGGTCCCTCGGGGCCTGGTGAACGACTTAAATCTATGCAAGTGGAGGGTGTCCCTCACATCGAAGTATTTGCCTAACGGACCTTCTATCGATAATAGCTTCTCCTCAAGGATGGTTTGCAAACCATCTCCTTTCAATTTGTTCAGTAGCCTGGGAGGAGGGACCACTGGTGGCATTGGAGCCACATCAGGTGTCGGAGCTGGCACTAGGTCTACTAGTGTGGGAGCTGGAGGGACTCTGGCTGAGGTAGGGTGAGATCTAGCCCTGATCTCGTCCCGCCAAAACTACAGAGGCTGCTCATCCTCAGGCTCAGATAAATCAGCCTGGGAGTCAACAGTCACTCTCTCAGTTATGGGCCTTTTGTCGTTGCCTTTGTCACCCAGTGGAGGCTCTTGCCTGCCCCTCTTTGGAGGATTTGATCCCCCTTCATTAATCGTGATACCCCGTGCTCTTATCTAGGGTGGCATGTCAATGTTTCTTCTCACCATATCTGCAAAACATTGGGAAAAAGTTAGAAACATTTCAATCAAAAGCACATAAAAACATAGTTGCAGACATACTCACCGATCCTGTCGGCGAGTAGCCGAATTGCTTTGGCGAGTTAAATCATGCTCGCTAAAAGGATTGGCTCAAAAGTTCTTTCATGTCGGCGATGGGAAAGGCCTTTCGGCAAATCACCGACATCATTCTGTGAGTAAAGTTTAGTCCGTCGAAATTAACAGAGCAAAAAGGATACAGGGGTGCAGACAAAAGGCGATCAAAAAGTCTTTCGGCAAGTCAGCGAGTGCCTTTGGTGACCTCAGGCTTCTCACCGAAAGTTACAGAATCAAACTACCCATTAAGCATGAAATTAAAGGTGAGATGGGGACATTAGGCTAACCGCCGAGTGGCTTGGCAATCTCGACACAGCTTGCCAAACGACCCAGCGTGCCTATTTTCAACATCTTCTCGAATACAACCCTGCAACCCCCGAAAACAAAATCAAAGCATGAACTAGTTAAATTAAAGCAGGACCCATTACACCCATTTCCCCGGGATACTAAAACTTCTCTCGGTTTTGCCAAATTTGGCCAATGGAAGATTTTTGCCCTTAAGGATGACGTCACCCACTCTATCATTGGGAAACTTACATCGTTCGGCACAAACACGGGTTACTTAGAATTCACCCAACTGGACCCAACAACATGCAAGCACAACCCCACAAATTTTAACCAATTTTAAAGCACAAAAATATAGGATTTCAACAGTAGACACATTATAGGGAAGATTTTTCAAATTAAAATAGGCATTCAAACAAATTAATCCTATCTGTAACGACCCTAAAAACTAACTAGTGAAACTAGAGCTTCACATGTGAGTTTGGAGTTGAGAACTTGATGAAATGATGAGAAATGACCGTGACGTTCGGAAACTAGTCATTTGAACTAGTGAGTTGTAAGGGTCAACTTTAACTGGTCATATCTTTTAGCTCAAAATGAATTAGGTGGGCCATTACCTATCCTATGAAAGGTCTTTGAGTCCTCTTTCCAACGCCACCGAGTTTGCCCAATTCCGACCTCGGAGTAAAAAGTTATGCCCGAAATATGAAGCACTGTCATGCTGCAACAAAGGGCGAACTAAGACGGGAATGGACATAATTTTTAAGTTAAGACTTTATGGGTCCTTAGTCCTTTTCCAAAATTGACCCTATGCTATTTTATTCTTTTCCTAGCAACTATAAGACCTTTTTATGACTTAATTCCTTTCATTTAAGTCA
>JAJOOF010001070.1:0-46851 GCA_029582545.1 Solanum lignicaule | reverse complement strand
TTACCAAAGATTAAGAAATCATCCATGAATACTTGTACAAATTCCTCCATCATGTCGTGAAATATAGACATCATTCATATCCAAATAGTGGTTGGTGCATTGCAAAGCCCAAAAGTCCACGCTTGAAAGTATATGTGCCATAAGGACAAGTGAACGTGGTCTTTTTGTGATCTTTTGGACCAATCACAATCTCATAGTACTCATAATACCCATCTTAGAAGCAATAGTAATCTTACCCAGCTAACCTGTCTAGCATCTAATGAATGAAGGGGATGGGGCAGTGGTCTTTTCTAGCGGCCTCATTCAACTTATGGCAATCCATACAAATCCTCCACCCAATGACAGTTGTTATTGGGATCAATTCATTCTTGTCGTTTGTTACCATAGTCATTACTCACTTTTTTGGCACACACTGAACTAGACTAACCCACTTACTGTCTAAGATAGGATACACAATTCCAGCATCAAGCCACTCGATCACCTCTTTTCTCACCATATTTTTTGTCATGGGGTTTAGTCGTTGTTGATGTTCTCCACTTGTCTTGTGGCCCTCCTCCAAATAAATTGTGCATAAACAACATTGGGTGAATACCATGCATGTCATACATTTGCCACCCAATGACCTTTTTCCTTCTTTAAGGTATCGCAAAGGCCGCATCAACCTGCTCATTAAATAATGTTGGAGAAAGGATCACATGTAGAGTTTCATTGTTACCCAAAAATGCATATCTTAGGTGAGGGAAGAATTTTTAGCTCCATATTAGTGGCTTCTTCAACTGAAGGCTTGGGCGGAGGATTAAAAAACTCGCTTCCATGGTTCTTCATAGCATCTTCGGATACCCTCACTAGCTACATCTAGAATCTGAACTAACTCTCATGCTTCCGGATCACCAAAAATTTCATAACCCACTAACACACTCTCCAATGGATATCTAGAGGAAATGTAGTGAGGTTTTGTAGTAATATCTATCACGGTAATTGCTGAAAATTCCTTATATAATGTTGGGTAATTTTAGGCTTGATACACCTCAAATACTTTCGCTTTATCATGTGCTATCAATGTCAACTATCCGTAGGCTACATCTATAAATGTGTGCACTGTATCAAAGAATGGTCGCCCCCAGATTAATGGTATTTCAAGATTAGTTTCAAAATTTAGTACCAAAAAGTCCACAGGAAATATTGTTTGTACCAATATATCATCTATAACTAACCCCTTCTTGCCTAGCAATTGATCCATATGCATGCTGCAAGATAATGGTGGTTGGTTTAGGACTATCCAAGACAAACTTTTTGTACAAGGATACAGACATATGATTGATGCTAGCACCAAGATCACAAAACCCTCAAGGCATGGATGTTTTCCCTTTTTTAATCTACACAGTGAAACTATTTGGTGGGTAGTCAGTTTGGGATTCTAGAATTGCACTCTTTAGTTTGTGCTAGCATTCTCTATCAACCTTCTCTTGTTCGCCATGATTTCATTCACATACTTGGCATATATTGGAATCCCCTCAAACACATCAACAAGGGGCACATTATTGTGAACTTGCTTAAGTAAAGAGAGAAACTTACCTAAACATTCATCCTCATTTTTCTTCTTCAACTTTTATGTAAATGGAGGAGGTATTTTCACTTTTGTTCGGCGCACTATATTCATGAGACTTTTTCTCAACCGCTATACTTGTATTCTCTTCTATTACCGCCTCTGGAACTTCCATAACCAACTCTTCTATCTGCAGTCCACTTCTTGTACCCAAATCATTGACCTATATTGGTTTTGGATTAGTATTACCCGAAAGGACTCTATGCGGACATAAGGTTTGTACAGTAGCAAACTGTTCAAACTACTTCTCCAAGTTCTGAGTAACAAACTAGTTGTTTCTTCAATCTGCTACAGTTATATCCATTTTTGCATTCACTTAAGCCTGTTCTATCATGATGTTCTTTAAAATTTCATCAACCCTCCTATTCCATTAAGGGGCATTTTAACTATTACCTTTATTTGGTTGTTGATACTGCTGCCCATTGCATTGATGAGAGTATTGATTGTGTTTCTAAGTATGATTTCTACCCCACGAGTAGTTTGAATGGTTCCTTCAACTTGGATTGCACGCGTTGTCATATTTATGTGCTCCTCCACCTCTTTGTGAATTTCCTATATATTTCACTCAATTTGGATTTGACCCACAACACCTAGTAACATGTTAACTACTACCACACACTCCACACCACCCTTAGGGTAGATGTACTACATTTACTAGAGCCTATCATTTCCCTAGTGGAATTATGCTAAAATTTGTGTTCATCATGTTTTACATGACGAAATTTGTGTAGTTAAAACAAGTGTTGCATTAACCTACAATATTTCGGCAGTCTTTTGTATCATGTGTCTTGTCCTTCCTCCATTCAATTATGTCTTTCCTTCTAAAATATTATTCAATAGTGCAAACAACTCATCAAATGTCTTTTTGAAGGCCTATCAACCTGCTATAAAGTTGGAAAGAACTTTTGAATTTGATTCGAGGCCCTCAGTGAAAGTGTGTACTAGCACCTCATTGGCTTGGTGATGATGTGGGGAACTAATCAACAAGGATTTACATTTCTCCCATGCTTGATATATATTCTCTCCCCCTCTCTACTTGAAGATCTAGATTTTACTTCTCAATTTTGCGGTTTTACCATAAGGAAAGAATATGATCAAGAATTTGCAAGCAAGATCATCCAAAGTTGTAATAGAGTTTGATGGCTTTGACAATGGCCTAATTCCCCCAAGAGTGAAAATGGAAATAGATTCAATTTCACATAGTCAGAAGATACCCTAGTGGAAATGTAAGTGTCAATGATTTACAAAAAAAATTGAATGTGCACTTGCGGGTCTTCAAGAGGGAGACTAGTGAATTACCCAATAGTGTGAATCTGCTGCACCATGTTCTATTTGAGCTTCAATGTACCCCGTCTAGTGGTTTCTGAATGTTGAATTAACAATGGTTTTAAGTGGGATTGCCACATAACGCACTAGTCTAGCTTCCATCACTGCTTTGGTTTAGTCAGTTCTACTCGGGGAATAGGGTACTGTAGAGACAATTTCCTTCTCGGGTAATGTAAGTATCATTCAAGCTCTGGTAACGGCTCCAAGAGTTCTCCATTCCTATCAAGTGTAGCTTTTTGACTATCTTAGTTTCCTGCAAAGAAGAACAACTAACATCAAGTTATCAACACTTGAACACTAATATATAAATTTAGAAAAAATTAATAAACACTAATTCTAAAGTCTCCAGGAATAAAACAAAAAAAAAATTTCCTCCCAAATGCACACACCATAACCTTCTTTAGGTCCTTAAGTTTCACCTTGAGTTGTTTCAATCCCGCCCATATAATAGTCATAGCATCACCCTTTATTGCTCTTCTCCATACTTTATGGACAATATCTATGAATACATGCTGCTCCATGACTATAGTATAGAGCCGAAAAGTTTTAGGATGCAAATTGATTCGTTGTTGACAGTTAACTATGATAGGAGAATGATCAGACACCCTTGACTGTATGTAGTCTGCATCAATATGCACATACTGTTGTAACCATATTAAGTTCCCAAATACCTAGTCTATCTTGCTATAAACTATATTAGTACCGTGTTGTTTATTTCTCCAAGTGAAATAAACATCCCTGTACTTTGAAGGGAGTCAGTTGTACCTAATTTAGCATTTCCCTTAGTCATTGTATTTCTACATCTGTTACTGGTTGCCCAATTCTCTCATTAACAGACAATACATTCTTAAAATCACCACTTAGAATCCATGGGCCATGTACAGATGCACTCATATTCTGTAATGTTTGCCACATGATCTCCCTTTTGCTTTGCTCATCCCTTGCATACACAATAGTGACATCAGCTGAGAAGTTACTTATTGGACTCTCCACGGGAAGTGTATAAACTGTTCATGAATCTGTAGGATTTGGACATTAACATGTTTCCTCCATAATAGCCATATTCTTCCATTTTTACCACGTGGGTAATTACAACAATAAACGCATTCTTTAGCGAATTTCATCAAACTAAGATTGGTTTATCTTTCTCTTCCTTACTCTAGTCTCCAAACACCAAAATAGCTCTATTTTAATCTTTTTCAGAAAGAACATCAACTCTTTCTGTTTATAGGACTTGTTTATCCCTCTACTATTCCAGGAACAAATAATCATAGAGGGTCAAAGAGAGAGTACTCCTGCTCCCTTAAACTTCTAGCATTAGGTTTAGCTAATAGTTCAAACCTATTTGATCGACTCATCACTATCGCATACACAGGTTGTTCCTTTCTCATAGTCTACCCCTCTTGCTTTGTATACTTTCTTACCGTTATAGGATCAATCTCCAGTTTCTAAGGTTTCTCCTCCACTTCAGGTCTGGCCTGCCACTATTGAATGACCCTTCTTCTTCTTCTGCCTCTATTCCTTCTCTTTGGTGATTGTATTAATCACTCTTCCTACTGATTATGTCGTTCTTTCATCCAACATTCATCATTAGCATGCCCAAATTTTATGGATTCCATACTAAATTTAGGTTTCCAATCATACTCAATAGTTTGTTGAATAGTGTCATACAAGGTGTCAATTGTAATCTCAATCTAGTAGGGGTTGGGATATATGTCCAGTTCCACCAACACATGGGTATAAGAGATCTTATTCATATCAGTTGTGAATCTATCAGTGTACAATAGTGTACCATTTGCACTAGTAACTTTAGTCAGAGCCTCCATTGACCAATACCTCACTTGAAGTCCAGGAAGTTTTACCCAGAGCGGAGTTATAGTCATACATTCAGTATCAAATACAAATTCTATCTCCGAATTCTTTAGAACAAATGACATCTAATGGTATGTATACGGTCTTGCATTTAATACATCCTCCTTATTTACAAGAGATTCAAATCGAAACACATAATAGCCATCAGAATGGTAGAGGATCTGAGGCTTTTTCGCAAAATTCCACACAACACCTCAAATACCTTGACACAAATTTCATCAAATTCAAACTTCATCGCTTTCTCCTAAAGATTATATATAGGTCTAGCAGTCTTGGAGATGTCCTTGATGAACCTCTTATAGAAATTAGCATGACTAGATAAACTTAAAACCCCTTTGACCAAAACCGAAGGTGGAAATTTGTATATGACCACAATTTTGGCAATATAAGCCTATAACGGATGCTTTGAAACCTTGTGACCCATAATTATGCCTTTTCAAACCAAGAAGTGACAGTTTTCCAGTTTAGCACTAGATCAAATCGGGCAAGAACCCTATCAATATTATTCATACATATCTCAAAATACTTACCAAAGATTAAGAAATCATCCATGAATACTTGTACAAATTCCTCCATCATGTCGTGAAATATAGACATCATTCATATCCAAATAGTGGTTGGTGCATTGCAAAGCCCAAAAGTCCACGCTTGAAAGTATATGTGCCATAAGGACAAGTGAACGTGGTTTTTTTGTGATCTTTTGGACCAATCACAATCTCATAGTACTCATAATACCCATCTTAGAAGCAATAGTAATCTTACCCAGCTAACCTGTCTAGCATCTAATGAATGAAGGGGATGGGGCAGTGGTCTTTTCTAGCGGCCTCATTCAACTTATGGCAATCCATACAAATCCTCCACCCAATGACAGTTCTTGTTGGGATCAATTCATTCTTGTCGTTTGTTACCATAGTCATTACTCACTTTTTTGGCACACACTGAACTAGACTAACCCACATACTGTCTAAGATAGGATACACAATTCTAGCATCAAGCCACTTGATCACCTCTTTTCTCACCATATTTTTTGTCATGGGGTTTAGTTGTTGTTGATGTTCTCCACTTGTCTTGCGGCCCTCCTCCATATAAATTTTGTGCATAAACAACATTGGGTGAATACCATGCATGCCATACATTTGCCACCTAATGAACTTTTTCCTTTTTTAAGGTATCCTAAAGGCCGCATCAACCTTCTCATTAAATAATGTTGGAGAAAGGATCACATGTAGAGTTTCATTGTTACCCAAAAATGCATATCTTAGGTGAGGGGAGAATTTTTAAATCCATATTAGTGGTTTCTTCAACTAAAGGCTTGAGCGGAGGATTAAACAACTCGCTTCCATGGTTCTTCATAGCATCTTCAGATACCCTCACTAGCTACGAATCTGAACTAACTCTCATGCTTCTGGATCACCAAAAATTTCATGAACCACTAACACACTCTCCAATGAATATCTAGAGGAAATGTAGTGAGGTTTTGTAGTAATATCTATCACGGTAATAGCTGAAAATTCCTTATATAATGTTGGGTAATTTTAGGCTTGATACACATCAAATAATTTCGCTTTATCATGTGCTATCAATGTCAACTATTCGTAGGCTACATCTATAAATGTGTGCACTGTATCAAAGAAATTTTGCCCCAAGATTAATGGTATTTCAGGATTAGTTTCAAAATTTAGTACCAAAAAGTCCACAGGAAATATCATTCGTACCAATATATCTTCTATAACTCACCCATTCTGGCCTAGCAATGGAACCATATGCATGTTGCAAGATAATGGTGGTCAGTTTAGGACTATCCAAGTGTTGCAAGATAATGGTGGTCAGTTTAGGACTATCCAAGACAAACTTTTTGTACAATGATATAGACATATGATTGATGCTAGCACCAAGATCACAAAACCCTCAAGGCATGGATGTTTTTGCTTTTGTAATCTGCACAGTGAAACTATTTGGTGAGTAGTCAGTTTGGGATTCTAGAGTTGCACTCTTTAGTTTGTGCTAGCATTCTCTATCAACCTTCTCTTGTTCACCATGATTTCATTCACATACTTGGCATATATTGGAATCCCCTCAAACACATCAACAAGGGGCACATTAATTTAAACTTGCTTAAGTAAAGAGAGAAACTTACCTAAACATTCATCCTCATTTTTCTTCTTCAGCTTTTATGTGAATAGAGGAAGTGTTTTCACTTTTGTTCGGTGCACTATATTCATGAGACTTTTTCTCAACCGCTATACTTCTATTCTCTTCTATTACCGCCTCTGGAACTTCCACAACCAACTCTTCTATCTGCACTCCACTTCTTGTACCCAAATCATTGACCTACATTGGGTTTGGATCAGTGTTACCCGAAAGGACTCCATGCGGACATGAGGTTTGTGCACTAGCAAACTGTTCAAACTACTTCTCCAAGTTCTGAGTAACAAACTAGTTGTTTCTTAAGTCTGCTACAGTTATATCCATATTTGCATTCACTTAAGCCTGTTCTGTCATGATCTTCTTTAAAATTTCATCAGCCCTCCTATTCCATTAAGGGGCATTTTAACTATTACCTTTATTTGGGTGTTGATACTGCTGCCCATTGCATTGATGAAAGTATTTATTGTGATTCTAAGTATGATTTCTTCCCCACGAGTAGTTTGAATGGTTCCTTCAACTTGGATTAAACGCGTTGTCATATTTATGTGATCCTCCACCTCCTTGTGAATTTCCTATATATTTCACCCAATTTGGATTTGACCCACAACACCTAGTAACATGTTAACTACTACCACACACTCCACACCACCCTTAGGGTAGATGTACTACATTTACTAGAGCCTATCATTTCCCTAGTGGAATTATGCTAAAATTTGTGTTCATCATGTTTTACATGACGAAATTTGTGTAGTTAAAACAAGTGTTGCATTAACCTTCAATATTTCGGTAGTCTTTTGTATCATGGGTCTTGTACTTCCTCCATTCAATTATGTCTTTCCTTCTAAAATATTATTCAATAGTGCAAACAACTCATCATACGTCTTTTTGAAGGCCTATCAACCTGCTATAGAGTTGGGAAGAACTTTTGAATTTGATTCGAGGCCCTCAGTGAAAATGTGTACTAGCACCTCATTGGCTTAGTGATGATGTGGGGAACTAATCAACAAGGATTTACATTTCTCCTATGCTTGATATATATTCTCTCCCCCTCTCTACTTGAAGCTCTAGATTTTACTTCTTAATTTTGCGGTTTTACCATAAGGAAAGAATATGATCAGGAATTTGCAAGCAAGATCATCCAGAGTTGTAATAGAGTTTGATGGCTTTGACAATGGCCTAATTCCCCCAAGAGTGAAAATGGAAATAGATTCAATTTCACATAGTCAGAAGATACCCTAGTGGAAATGTAAGTGTCACTGATTTCCAAAAAAAATTGAATATGCACTTGCGGGTCTTCATGAGGGAGACTAGTGAATTACCCAATAGTGTGAATCTACTGCACCATGTTCTATTTGAGCTTCAATGTACCCCGTCTAGTGGTTTCTAAATGTTGAATTAACAATGGTTTTAAGTGGGATTGCCACATAATGCACTAGTTTAGCTTCCATCACTGCTTTGGTTTAGTCAGTTCTACTCGGGGAATAGGGTACTGTAGAGACAATTTCCTTCTCGAGTAATGTAAGTATCATTCAAGCTCTGGTAACGGCTCCAAGAGTTCTCCATTCCTATCCAGTGTAGCTTTCTGACTATCATAGTTTCCCGCAAAGAAGAACAACTAACATCAAGTTATCAACACTTGAACCCTGATATATAGATTTAGAAAAAATAAATAAACATTAATTCAAAGTCCCCAGGAATAAAACAAAAAAAATTGTTGCTCCCAAATGCACACGCCATAACCTTGTTTAGGTCCTTAAGTTTCACCTTGAGTTGTTTCAATCTTGCCCATATAATAGTCATAGCATCACCCTTTATTGCTCTTCGCCATACTTTATAGCCAATATCTTTGAATCCCTGCTGCTCCATGACTGTAGTATAGAGCCGAAAAGTTTTAGGATGCAAATTGATTCTTTGTTGACAGTTAATTATGATAGGAGAATGATCAGACACCCCTGATTGCATGTAGTCTGCTTCAATATGCACATACTGTTGTAACCATATTAAGTTCCCAAATACCTAGTCTATCTTGCTATTAACTATATTAGTACCTTGTTGTTTATTGCTCCAAGTGAAATAAACATCCCTGTACTTTGATGGGAGTCAGTTGTACCTAATTTAGCATTTCCCTTAGCCGTTGTATTTCTACATCTGTTACTGGTTGCCCAATTCTCTCATTAACAGACAATACATTATTAAAATCACCACTTAGAATCCATGGGCCATGTACAGATGCACTCATATTCTGTAATGTTTGCCACATGATCTCCCTTTTGCTTAGCTCATCCCTTGCATACACAATAGTGACATCAGCTGAGAAGTTACTTATTGGAATCTCCACGGGAAGTGTATAAACTATTCATGAATCTGTAGGATTTGGACATTAACATGTTTCCTCCATAATAGCCAAATTCTTCCATTTTTACCACGGGGGTAATTACAGCAATAAACACATTCTTTAGCGAATTTCATCAAGCTAAGATTGGTTTATCTTTCTCTCCCTTATTCTAGTCTCCAAACACCAAAATAGCTCTATTTTAATCTTTTTCAGAAAGAACATCAACTCTTTCTGTTTATAGGGCTTGTTTATCCCTCTTATATTCCTGGAACAATTAATCATAGAGGGTCAAAGAAAGAGTACTCCTGCTCCCTTAAACTTCTAGCATTAGGTTTAGCTAATAGTTCAAACCTATTTGATCGACTCATCACTATCGCATGCACATGTTGTTCCTTTCTCATAGTCTACCCCTCTTGCTTTGTATCCTTTCTTACCGTTATAGGATCAATCTCCAGTTTCTAAGGTTTCTCCTCCACTTCAGGTTTGGCCTGCCACTATTGAATGACACCCTCCTCCTTCTTCTGCCTCTATTCCTTCTCTTTGGTGATTGTATAAATCACTCTTCCTACTGATTATGTTGTTCTTTCATCCAACATTCATCATTAGCATGCCCAAATTTTATGGATTCCATACAAAATTTAGGTTTCCAATCATACTCAATAACTTGTTGAATAGTGTCATGCAGGGTGTCAATTTTAATCTCAATCTAGTAGGGGTTGGGATATATGTCCACTTCCACCAACATACGGGTATAAGAGATCTTATTCCTATCAGTTGTGAATCTATCAGTGTACAATAGTGTACCATTGGCACTAGTAACTTTAGTCAGAGCCTCCGTTGGCCAAAATTTAAGGGTTCTGAACTTTTCTATGGTTAAATAGGATGGTCCATAGAAACCCCTACGTACCGTAGGTCCAAACAGTAGGATGTTTCGGCAGATAATTTTTAAGGGCTTCTTGGTCTTTTCCCAATTGTTATATGCATATAGAATGTCATTTTTAATTCTACCCTAAGGTTTATATAAAGCTTTTAATTCATTAAACTACCCACTTTAAACCCATTCTCCTAATTCCACAAAATCCAACCAAATTCATTCTTCCAAATTCCCTCCCAACCAAAGGAAGAAAAAGAAGAAGCTAGGTTTTATTCAAGTGCATCAATTCACCATTCATCTTGGGTTTTGAGTAGCAAGGTATGTGGGTATTCAACCCGGTGTCAACATGTTTTGATTTGGATTATTGTGGATCGTATGCAAAGTCAACTCATTTCATTCCCAATAATGTTTCTTATTTGTTGGAAGATTATGCTAAGTTGTATTTAAGGGAAATTTTTAGTTTGCATGGGGTGCCCCTAGCTGTTATCTTCGATCGTGGTACCCAATTCACTTCCCAATTTCAGAAGTCTTTCCAAAAAGGTCTTGGTACCCGAGTTAAGATTAGAATGGCCTTTCATCCTCAAACGGATGGGAAAGTGAAGCATACTATCCAAACTTTTGAAGATATGTTGAGACCTTGTTTGATTGATGATATACCGTGAGTTTATGGTATTTTTGATGCGTTTCACTTACAGTTTATGTGTATCTTGGGCTATTTTAGACTAGAACTAATGTTTTGTGTATAATGTTTGTAGGAAATAGGCTTGAATGCGGTTGATGAAGATGCGAGCTGAAAAGATGTAGACGTGACCACCCACATAGCTACCCACAAACCAAAGGTCCAACCGATGGGAAGTCGTAAGTCTTGACCTGGAAGTTGAGTTTCTGTAACTCAAACAACGAAGTGCCAGGACGGAACATAGTCCAGTCCATGGACTGTGGGTGAGGCATCATAGGTAGAACATCAGGGAAGTCTGACAAGTATGGAACCACGGAGCACGACAACAGACCATAGGTCGACCCACGGTCCGTCCTGCACATCCATCATTGATGATCTAAGAATTTAAGGTTCCAAGTACCTGATGAAAGTTTCTAAGTGTTAAGCCACGGATGGGACCTACGGACCGTAGATCGACCCATGATCCGTTGGTCGAAGTGTCGTTTGAAACTGCATCCTGCCAGTTATTTCTTTATTATATTTCCTATTTTATTTAGGATTTGTTTTCTATAAATAAGAGTTATAAACCTTTTTTTTGGAGGTTAGACATTATGTAAACTCTTAGTTTTTGGTGTTTTTGGGAATTAACTTGAAAATTTTAGCAATTTGATTTTCGGATTTCGTTTTACAAGATTTTCACTTTGAAATTCAATTGAAGATTACAAGTTTCATCTATTCTAATTGTAAGTTCATGAATTCTTTCTTGTTTATTATAAATTGTGAACTCTCAAGCATGAGTAGCTAAATCCACAACTATGGTTGTGGAAACCATGAGCAATTAACAAAGTATGAATAATTATTAAGTAATTCTTGAATAATTTTTATGCATGTATTGTTAATTCTTTTGCTTAGAAGTCTTTTTAATGAGTGCACGTGTTAGAACTCGCCTCGTTGCTACTTGTCAGATCAAGGAGGTAGTTAATGAGAAAAGAATTAACAACGGAGATTTAGTGGATGCTATCTAATAGTCTAATGTCAATTGGAGCGAGGGTGAAAACTAAGCCATACATTGATGTGATGTCTAATCTGGGTAATGCTAAGGGTTAGTAAAGCATACACCCGCAGCCGGACCAAAGTGCAAGGTGAAATTCCCTACTTGGAGGACCAATCACTTAGGGATACCTAACTTACCAACTTTGCATGTAAAACACTAGGAAAGGATTACTATTATTAGGATTACTGCGTTAAGAGCTTGTGGGGAGCATGCATACCCTAGTTTCTCTCTCATATTGATAAATCAAAGTTGAATCTTGGTTACTTGTTACTAAATCAACAATCTGTTACTTACTTACAAAACCCCCCTTTATTTCCTTGTTTCGGAAATAGTTTAACTAAATGGATATAATAGTGAGTTAAGTTTAAGTCTGAACCATATTCCTCATGGGATCGACCCCAACCTACAAATTGGGTTCTGTATTTGACAACGATCGCTTATACGTCTTTAGGGAGGTGTAATTTGAGCGTATCAATTGACTTCAAGGGTAATTGGGAGGATCATTCACCTTTGATTGAGTTTTCCTATAATAATAGCTATCACTGGAGTATTGGTATGGATCCATTTGATTCTATTTATGGTAGGAGGTGTAGATTGAGGTTGCTTTGATAGGTCTAGAGTTGGTTCATAAAGGTTGAAAATGGCTCAAAGTCGATAAAAGTCCTTTGTCGTTATTAGAAGAAGAGATCGTGAGTTTGATGTTAAAGATTGGGTTTACTTGAAAATTTCATCTATAAAGGGTGTAATGAGGTTTGGTAAGAAATGGAAGCTTCTTCCCCGTTATGTTAGTCCCTAACAAGTTTTGAGGCGTATTGCTAAAGCTGCTTACTAAACTCGATTGGCCTAATGATTTGGCATCGGTGCATATGGTTTTCCATGTCTCTTTGTTTAAGAAATGTGTTGGTGATCCGACATATATTGTACCATTGAGAAGTATTGGTATAAAGGATAGACTTTCTTATGAAGAAGTTCCGGTTGAGATTTATGACCGATAAGTTAGAAAGTTACGGAACAAAGAAGTTGCATCCATAAAGGTCTTCTGGACGAATCAAATGGTTGAGGGTGCTTCTTGGGAGGCCGAGGCCGATATGATGTCTCAATATCCTCATCTTTTTCCCTCCGATCCTACTCTAGATTGAGATATTTAATTTCTGATGGTTCATTATTGTGGATTCGTGTGTCTTAGTCATTCCCATGTTTCTATGTGCATGCATGTTGTTTTATGAAATGATGTTTGGGTATGTTTTAGCTTGCAGTCGATTTCCTCTTTGATTATGTGCATCAATATGATTGCAATAATGTTGGGTTGTTAGATCTCTTCACCTACCCTCTTTATATTGCCTTGAGTCCCATTTGAGGAAGAATGTTCCCAAGGGGGAGATATTATAACAATCAGATTATGGAAAAGGAAAAGGGAATATTTTTGGGCTACTGTTGTGTTCTAAAGGTCGATTCTGCGGGCCATAGAAGCTTCTTCATACCGTAGATGGTTCTATGGACCATAGAGGGCATCTGTAGAAAGTGAGTTAAATAAATTTGAAAATCTTTTCCCAGTACCTCTTTCTACGATTCCCCGCGACAGCCCGTCAAATGATCTACGAGTTGTAGATGAGTGTCGAAAGTAGATCCCACGCTTAGTGAAATTTTGAGGTCAAAGTTGAGTTCTACGGTTAGAGTCTGTTGCCTATAGTTCTCTTCAAAATTTGTCAACATTTAAGGCTTTTGAACTTTTCTACGGTGAACAGGACGGTATATAGAAAGCCCTACGGACCGTAGGTCCAAACCGTAAGAAGTTCCGACAGTTAATTTTTAGGGGCTTTTGGGTCTTTTCCTAATTGTTTTAAGCCTATACGATATCATTTTTATTCTATCCTAAGACTTATGTAAAGCTTTTAAGCCCTAAACATACCGACTTTAAATCCATTCTCCTAATTCCCCAACATCAAACAAAATTCATTCTCCCAAATTCCCTCCCAACCTAAGGAAGAAGAAAAAGAAGCTAGGGTTCATTCCAGTGCCAAAATTTGCCATTCATCTTGGGCTTTGAGTAGAAATATATGTTGGTATTCACTCATACAATCCATTCCTTCATGAGGTCCCCAAGGTTTTCAATTGATCAAATTAGGATTCTTCCATATTCTACATGGGTTTCATCAAATTATGATTTTAATTTGAAATTTAGTCTTCTAATGCATGATTTAATGCTAATACATGATATTTAGTTGAAATTATATGGACCCATGCATGATTGATGATTTTCAACTATGAACCTATAAAGAACCCATGAACCTATGAACTATGAATTTTGGAATATTATGAATGTCTTATGAAATTGATGTTTATAATGATGGGGTCCTTTTAGATGAAAGTATCAATGTTATTGTGAAAGGTTTTCTCACATATGAATATGATAATGATTGTGAAAGGTATTTCTCACATATGGATTCACATTGGTGAAAGTGTTTCTCACCTATGCTTGAATTGTAATTTAAGGAGATATTCTATGTTTTGTTCTTTAAAATGGGGATTTGTATTGATTATTGTCTTTCCTATCTTGTAAAGAATATTTGAATTTTATCTATTCCATTGGAATTTAGATATAGCACCGAGAAGGCTTTGAGGTGGAGGCTCAAAAAGGATAGTAGCAACCTCTAATCCCTAACTACGTGCCCTCGTAGGATTGTCTTAAATGACCTAGCTAGTAGATTCACTTTAGCAAATATGATGTGTATGGGTTCTACCTTGGAAAGTAGAATCCCCTTCTTTCGATATGACGGATATACCAGATTCCATGATATAGCTCGCATGGCTTTATTATCGGTTAAAGCTAATATCTCACAAAATGAATATTTTTCTTCAAAGCTTTCTTATGTCTCTTATTTCAAATGCAATGACCATATCTTATGATTTATATGTAGTTCCTTCTTTAAGCTTTTAAATGTTCAATATTATTCATGCATTACATGTTTTAAGATATTCATGCTACCATGTCTATTTTGTGTTTATTGTCTAATACTTAGTACATTCCATGTACTAATGCATACATGTGCCTATATTTTCTCATTAAGGTAGGATCCACCCACTTCTCAAACTTGTGGCTAGTGGATCATTCGATCAGTTTCAAGATTCGGTGAGTTCTCAAGCTTCAAGGACTCAGATTCTTTTAATTTCTTTATGTATTTATTTTCTTTTGGATGATGTACGTGGTGGATATGCATGTCTTTGCAAATTTTAGTCCATTTATCATTGTGTATGCAACAGTGTATATCTATTGTTGTATACCCAATGTATATTGATGTATATAACTCAAATCTTGGCTCCCCGGACCTGTATCAGACCCATTGCAACCTTTAATTTAGCTTTCCTTGCATACATATCAATTTCCCTTTCATCCAAACAAGATTAATACCGACTCAATAAAGGATTGTTGGGTTTCAACCCAACCTTAGATGCAAGAAGAGGAAAGAGAATCCAATAGACTCAATCGGAGGGAGTTCATGCTAAGAAAAATGATGATAATGATTTCTTCTCAGCATATGGAAAACTTCAATTTAAAATAGAATAATACAAATTCTAGTTATACGAATGCAAACTTATCTAAAAATCACTAAATAGTGAGGTTACAAAGGAACATGACGTACAAGTGATGAATATTAGAGATAAACCAGATTATTCCAAATAAGAAATTACCTCAAGTTATCTAGGGATCATAAGAAAACCATTTGAGTATATCAGAAGGCTCTTGAAAAGCCAACATAAACAATCAATTAGGATTGAAGCAATAAAAAGGATTAGAGAAAGGATTCCTCCAACAAGCAAAAATAATTCATCATATAAGGATAAGATTTTCATAGCCAATATTCCCAAATAATCACATACTACAGCGCACAACCCATTTTATGAAAATAGGACTAATGCTTACAACTCGTTAAAAAATTTATAGTTTTTACCAAAAAATGTCATTTGGAACACAGTGAGCATTTGATAAAATAGTAACAATTATTCACCCATAAAGAGATTTAAAGACTATTTAAAAAACCAAAAATCATAAATGAGCATGAAGCACATGAGTAGAGGAGCAAATGTCTAGACCGTAAAAGGATACTTAGTTGATACTACATCAAAGCTACAACATTTTTGTGTTATATTTATGAAGAAGACAACAAAGAAGTAACAAAATACATAGCTTTAATGAAAAATATTGAACGAAACGAAAAAATTGTAGAAGTAAACATTCATGGAGGTTTCACAACACTTTTAAGGCATAAACATCAAAATAGACATTCAAGAGAAAATTTGGTTCATAGGAATTAAACCCAAACAAGGAAAAGAGAAAATTTGAGGACATAATAAATTTTTAAATAAAACACCCAGAAAATACAGACATATATTCAAATAATATTCAAATAAAACAAAAAAGAGAAAAAACACGCATTATCATTGAAAGAAAATACAACTATTTTAAAAATAGAGAGCTAGTATTTGATCAAGCAAAGAGGCATTGATACAAATCAACTACTAGACAGAAAACTAAAGCTAAAACATAGAAGAGAACTAATAAACAAGCGAGGAGGTATATCATTTTTGGAGCAGTGACAGCTGAGAAAACGAATACAAGAGTAACTCCGACAACAACAAGCTCATCCTAGAAACAAAGATTTGACGTCGAGCTCAAAAGAGATCTAAGCTTCTAGTTTCCGAAGATTTTTTATGGACCTGAAATTCTCCTTAATGACCTTTTCAAAGAAAAAGCTATGTATTTATAGAATAAATTATTGTATTTTTAGGGGGATAAAAAAAATTTCTTATTCGAGGGAAAAATCATCCAGAAATAGGGAAGGGAGAGGTATTTATATAGGGAAAAATTGGAATCGATTTGGGGGGAAATTGGTGGGAATTCAAAATGATTGGGGAATTTGAATTTGAAATTCAAACCTTTCATGGAAGATAAGTCTAAGTGGGCTATTTTATGAATTTAACTAATTCTCGACTGATTGAGAACAGGAGTCGACTAATTCTCTGATGAAGGAAGGTGGAGAAAGGGATCTCTCCACTAGGACGAGTTCGAGAATATTCTCGTATAGAGAGGATAAGGGAGATATGAGAGGTGTAACACCTCGAATTTCAAAAATGAAATAGGTTGCATGAATTTTGGCCACCGGTGTAGGTCTATGAGACCAATCTACAATATGTAGAAATTTCTACGGGTTGTTGACCAGTCTCATAAAATTGGGAAAATAATTTTTGAAAATAAAGTCCCAATACCCCATCCTACGATCAAGCAGGATGGTCCGTCAAATGTTCTATGAGTTATATATGTGTCTCGTAGGTAGGTCCAAAACTAAGTGAAATTTTGAGGTCCAAATTGAGTTCTATGGTTAGGGTCTATGGACCGTAGGAAGTCCCACGGACCATATAAGGGTTCCACCAAAAGTTGGGTGATTTTCAGGTCCAGTACTTAGTTTACAGTTGACCAGACCGTAGAAAGTTCTATAGTCCTTAGGTCACACCCGTAGACCAATTTTGACAGTTATTTCTTAAGGACTTTTAGGTCTTTTCCTAAATATTTTAAACCTATACTATGTCGTTTTGGCCCCTACCGTAAGACCTGTATAAAGGTTTCAAGTCCTAAATCTACTCACTTTAAACCCATTCTCCTATTTCCCCAAGACCCAACAAAATTCTTTCTCCCAAATTCCCTCTCAACTTAAGGAAGAAGAAGAATCTAGGGTTCATTAAAAGGTCTTACATTAACCATTCATCTTGGGCTTTGAGTAGAAAAGTATATAGGTATTCATCCATGGAGTCAATTCCTCCATGGGGTCCCCAAGGTTTTTCAATTTCAATTGATCAAATTATAGTTCTTCTTAGTTCTACATGGGTCTCATTCAATTATGATTTTTATGTTTTTTTAAATATCCTATTACATTATTTAAATGTATTTACATGATATTTAGTTGAAATTATATTAACTCAAGCATGACCCATTACTTTTAGTTATGAACTTATGAAAAACTCAGAACCCATGAACTATGGATTCTGAATGAGAATGCATGTCTTATGAAAATGATGTTTATGATGATAGGGTGCTTTTATGTGAAAGTGTTAATGTTGTTCTGAAAGATTTTCTCACATGCAAACATGATCATGATTGTGAAAGTTATTTTCTCACATATTGGTTCACATTGGTGAAAGGTGTTCTAACCTATGCTTGAATTGTAATTTAAAGATCTATTATATATTTTGATCTATAAGATGTGGATTTATATTGATCATTGCCTTTTTATGTTATAATGATATTTGATTTTATCAATTATGTTTGTATTTAGACTTAGCACCGATGGGGCTTTAAGGTGGAGGCTCGAATAAGGTAGTCTCTAGTAGCAACCTCTAGTCCCTAACTACATTCCCCCGATGGATTATCTTAAATAACCTAGCTAGTAGATCCATTTTAGCAAAAGATGATATGTACGGATTCTACCTTGGCAAGTAGAATCCTCTTCTTTCGGTCTGAGGGATATATCGAGTTCCATGATATAGCACTTATAGTCTTGTTATCGGTTAAAGCTAAATATCCCGCAAAACCAAAAAGTTTCTTCAAAGATTTCCTATGTCTCTTATTTTGAAATGCATTGACCATATCTTATGATTCAAACATTATTGCTTCTTTCAACCTTTAAATGTCTAAATGTTGGTCATATCTCATATGTTCAAACTCTTCATGCTATTATGTCTATTTATGCATAGTTCCCCATACTTAGTACATTACATGTACTAATGCATACTTGTGTGTACATTGTCTCATTAATGAACGGTCTGACTCTCTTACCACTCACATCATGGCTAGTTGATCATTTATCAGATTCAAGAGTTGGCGAGTCCTCATGTTCCGAGGACCGAGACACTTTCACTAGCTTTTCATCTTTCTAGTTTTCGGATGATGTATGTGGTGTATGGATTACGTCCCAACCACATCTTTTAATGTTTAGATGCCTTGTTCAGACTATGTTAGACTTCCGCGTTGTCAAACACTTTTATGATATGTAAATACTTCTTTTGAAATCTTTATTTTATTTTCTTGTATGATGTATACTAAGTGACTTTTGTAGGGCCTTTTGAGGTTCTATACATCATGTGATGGCTATCGTGACCAACGACACTAACCTACGGTATGAGTGTCTACGATCGTCGATAGTATAGTAGCCCAACTAAAGGTTGGGGTTGTGTTCCAAGGGAGTGGTTTTGAGAATTGATAGAAAAATAAAATTAAGCTCTAACTAGTCATAGCTAAAGACATTAACGGAAAAAAACATGGTAAATTAAAGTGGGTGACACGAAAGTGTCAAATATCAAATTGGAGGTTTTGTCACAATTAGTAAAAATAGCGAAAATTAATAAGAAAATCAAGTATGGGGAAATGTTCTTGGGGTGTGACCGCAATACAAGTTGAGATAAGTAGGTGGGTACATGCTTTTTGAAAGGAAATTTACAAACTAATAGTGACTAGGCTAAGCTTTAAATGAAAATAAGTTCCCTCTCGGGCAACTTACCCCGTTTCAAATGTGTTCCTCTCGAACATCTATTTGTCGCATGAAGACCAGCCTACGCCTTACCCCACTCACTCTCTCGAGCTGAGTGTTAGGATATGGGACCAGGACTCACCCTCTCGGGCTGAGCCTCATGTCGACCCACTCCTTAGGCCATCAGTCTAGTGGTCTTGGTTTCGTGACCTCCCTCTCGGGAAAGCCGAAAACACTGGGTGACTTTGTATTTGCAACTACAAACCCTTTAGATTAAACCACAACCACTAGGTGAAATCACCATTAAACTACATCTAACCTATTAGCAAGCAAGATCCAATAATAATATCAACACATATTTGCTAAATCACACCCCAAGAATGGGGGTTTTTAGCTACACATCAAAAAATAACAAAATACACCTAAAATTATAGTAAAATCAAATGGGTTTAAGAAATTAAACCTTGATTTAAGCAAATGAAGAAGAATGGAGAAGACCCACTTCCAACTTAGGGTTTTGTGCTTGCCTTCAGCGCCTTCACGTTCTGGACCATTGGGCGGTATAGTACTGCTTCACGTAACTGTTTGGCGAAGCGCCGACTGCTCCTTTCATATCCCTTTTTATCCTTCTCCTTCAGGGCTTCGCGTACAGGAACAAAGGGCGGAGTAAATCCCTTCGGCGAATCTCCAAGGTGCTTGGCGATGCTCGGGCTTCAACTTCGTCGTTCTTTTCAGCCTTTTTGTTCCTTTTTGCGCCTAAGTGTTCATGCTTTCACTAAAACTTCAAATACCTGAAACTTAAGAGATTTCATCATTTATTTAGACAAAATAAGCATTAGAGGACACTATTTCTATCAAAATAAAGCCCTAAATGAGTCCAATTTGTGGACACATCATCATGTCACACCTAGGGTATACTTTACGTCGTGACAAAACGACGCATCGATTTTGTAAAGGTTTTAGGGTTTGGGTCATTTAGGGAAAAAGACACAAGGAAATGGGTTGTTGTATGTATGTTGGGATTGGTTTGATGGGCTTAGAATAGGATAATGGGAATTGGGGATATGTTGATGTGTAGTATTGTGGGTTTACAAAAATGGGTCAAAGTTGGCTGGAAAAAAAAAAGGTTTATGGGACTTAAAATTCAAGTGCGCAAGTTTTCTAAAATAAAAGTACCAAAATATCCTTAATTAGAGGTAGACAAATGTGTTTTTCACCTAGAAATAGAAGGCGTGCGCCGCAAGGGTCGTCACAGACCTTGGGGGCGCCCCGCAGGCTCCATTGTGGACCCATATTGTTTTCAGCCTTTGAAGTTTAGTTTGGTGTGAAGTGTGGCCCAGACCTCAGTGTAGTGCTTAGTAAAATAAGGATCACTTCTTGATCACATATCAGATTGACAAATGGTTTGTAAATTTGGAAACGAGACTCACATACCTTTAATTTGATAGGTTAGGACATATGACTTTTCATATTCTAAGAGATATGCTCATTTTAAGTGTACCCTAGTAAGAACTTACAGTGAAACATAATCAGTAAGAAAATTTCCACTCCATTTTTTTGCTAGAGGATTCTTATGATCTTAATTCAAACCCAACACGCTTTCCACACTGAAGAATTAACACCTATTTATAAATAGAAATCATCATGTTTGGGCCTATACACATACGAAGAATAGTTCAAATCTTAGGTTAGAATTTACGGGGTGTTAGAATCTAGCTACAAAATCTGCAAGGAAACCTTTTAGTAAATAAACCAATGAAAAATTTTCGTCCATTCAAACATTTGTAGGCATCTGAATGTTACGGCTAGGCATAGGGAAAGTTCTTTCATTAAATTTATTCATAATCCCACTTTAATTATATCTATTTCATTTCCCAAATATTAGAAGCAATAAGTTATTTTAGAACCCTATATGAGCTTAGTGAAAAATCAATTAGACAAGATATAAAAGCTCTTCGAACTAATAATGGCCAAAAATATTTATCGTTTCAATTTAATGAATTATGTGGTGAAAATAGAATTATTCATCAATTGACTATTTCAAACACTTCACAACAAAATTGTGTTACAGAGATGAGAAACAGAGTGCTCCTAGAAATGGTTAGATCAATGATGAACAAAGTCAGTCTCTCAATTTTTTTGTGGGTGCTACTTTGCTTACAACTCTCTATTTACATAATTGAATGCCTCCAAAATTACTTTCAACCACTTCATAAAAATTATGGACCAATAACCAGTAGACATCATGGTCTGAGTATACTAAGACCTTGGGGTTATGATGTCTATACATATAATTCCTCTCACAAATATGACAAACTGGGTTTGAGAGGAAAGATAATTATCTTTATAAGGTACTGAGAAACCTCCAAAGGTTGTATCTTTATAGGTGAGAAAAGCAGTAAAAGTATAATTGAATTTGAATCACAAGATGTCACATTCTTAGAAAATGTGTTTTCTTAAAAAAAGGAGAAATGGCTGAAATAGTTCATATTTGAGAAAAGGCATCAAAAAGTTCAACGATCACTTCTTTAGAGTGGGAGTATTTTAGTAGATGATGAATTAGTTTTTCATCAACAACCTATTCCATCAGCATATGCGAGTTAAAGTAATCCTTCGACACACAATGGAAGTGACCAACTAGATGTTCTTTCAAGTGACAACAAGTGGTCACCAATCCTCTTTCAAGTGAGAGCGGAATAAATGTCCTTGCTTTGAGTGGGAGTGATTGACGTTTCAAGCAAGCCTCATCCAATTCTAGGTGCAAAAGATCGTTAACTAGTATAATACCCAACAAAAGGTTGGGGTTGAACCCACAGGGAGCGGTACGTGTTCAAATTCAGTTTTGAAGTACAAATGTGGTCTATTTAGTTATAGGAATAGAATAAATCGAAAAAGACATGTAAACAAGTCTAAGGGGATGACACAAATGTTAGATGGGTGGTTTTGATTTGCAATTATCAGCTGCAACAGAATCAACACTAAGGAAATAACAATATAGAGAGGAATTCTCGAGATGTGATCAATTATAGGCAAATTTCACTATATGGGTAATTGAAACTACTACTAAATAGCTCAATATCGGTAGGTAGGCTGGACTATGAGTGAAATAGTTTTCTTTCGAACAACTATCACGTTTCAAGTGATTTGTTTCGAACATCAACAAGCTTAGAAAAAAGGAACAACCCACAACCTTAATACATCCACTCTCTCGAGCTACATGGGTAAAATTGAGTTGATGATTCACTATCTCGAGTTGAACCCATATCAACCCAATACCTACAAACCATTAATCAAAAGATTTGGTTCTAAGACCTCTCTCTCAAGCAAGCTAAGAACTCAAAATTATAATTGCATTTGCAACAACAATTCATAGATTAAAACACCGCTAATAATTAAACCAACTTCAATATAACATTTAAATTAGTAATTAACAATACCCATAAGCTATTTCAACCTATAATCACATGATCACACCCCAAGAATTGGGGTTTAATCCAAACATCATAAAAATAAAGAAACGATTACCAAATATATTCGACATGATCTGGGTAAAGGTTCCCAAGTCTTTACAATGGTCTAAATTGAAGAAATTTAAAAACCCACTTGCTAAACCTCAAAATTAAGCTTAGGAATCCTCAAAGTCTGCCATAAGAACTGAAACTAAGAGAAAAATTCTAACTCTAGAATGAGAACTGCAATGTCTGGGAGAGAACTGCTCAAAATTCCTTTCAAAATCCAATTTATAGTTTCTTGCATTTTGGCCTAAAATTCCACTCGGCGGGATAAGTCGCGCCTCGCCGAGTGGTTTGGTGATCCGTTGTTTTCTCTCTTTCCATCTACATTTTGCATTGGTCTTCAGCATTCCAAGTCTAGTAACTTTGGGCGATCCAGTGTATTTTCGCAGAACCGATTGGCGGATCGGCGATTCGCCGACTGCCCATTTTTATCGCCGACTTGATTTTTCCCCAGGGCTAGCATGCTGTAACTTTGGGCAAGCGAAAGAGCCACTAGGTGGTACGCCGAGTGGTCTTGGCGATCAGCAGGATCACTTTTCTTCACTTCTTCAGCTTTTTAGTTCCTTTTTGTCCGGTAATGTCCTTGGATTGCTCATTAGACTCCGTAGCTGCAAATTAACATTTTAACATCAGTTTAGAACATAAAACATGCATTAGAGGACACTTATACTATCAAAACAAAGCCCTAAATGAGTCGAAATATTGGACTCATGAACACCCCCAACTTAAACTTTTGCTTGTTCTCAAGTAAAACTCATGATCAGCAGTTCAACAATGATGTCTACAAACAGTGTTGCATAAGACTCAACATAAATGCACACAACAAGGTCCAAACTACTTATACAATGATCAATTGTGCACTCAAAGTTTCAAATTGTGACTCACCATCATCAAGTATGCTCAAGCTCACAATGCTTGCTTCAAATGTAAGTTCAAGCTCAACAAAAGTATTCAAATTCCCTCACAACAAAGACGATTCCATATTCACACAAAATTTCTCAACAATTTAAAGTACCGAAAAAACATACAACTCTCACACTCACAAAGATGAACACATGCATGACTTCACCCATAGGTTTAACCTTATTTTCCAATCAACATTCGTTTCAGTTCACTCAAGATCATAAAGGTCTTTTCAAGGCTTGTAACGGGGCTGAGTGTAAAGGTATGGTCATTTAGGCTTAGTGGCCTCTTCCTTCATGAAGTATGGTCTGAACATCACTTTTCTCCTTTTCTTTAACGTTTCAAACATGTTCATAATCCACCCCATTATTCAACTCCATATGAACCACCGGATACCCCATCTCTTTTGCAATTTTCACTACTTTATTTCACAACTTTTTCTCCTTTTTAGTCATTTTCGTTTCTTTTCTTTTATTTCATTTCATTTATCTTTTTTTTTACATGGAGGGGTTCCATCTTTTTCAAAACAATCGATCAAATGGGGAAATATTCACACTTCTTGACTTTCCTTATTTTTCACCACACCCCCAACTTAGGCTTTTGGCCTAAGTTGGATATTCAAACAAACCAAAACTTCATGAAGATTATGGGTGAATGGATGAAGAGGTCAAAGTTGTTCAAGTTTCTTTCAATAAAAAGAATAGGCTCAATGGGTGCAAAAACAAGATTAACACTTCTCACAAGGGTGGCCATAAAAGAGGTATATTGTTAAATTGGTTCACTCTTCAAAAATTTTGCCTAAGATTATTTCAATTGCTTGCTTCACTTCTATCAATCGGACCAACGAGGCAAATTCTAGGTGTCATCAAATACAATGTTCAAGACGACCTCACCACACAAGGCATTGATACAATCATTAGACAAGACTCCACACTTTTTATCTAGCGTGTAATTTTCATCACAAGAGACTTCATTGACAATCGGCTAGTCACAACAAGATGTTCAAAGTTCACATATTGCCTATGTAACTTCGTTTACCTCATCATAGCCGCACATTCATTTTGTTCAATTAAGAGCACTATTCAAATTTGTACAAGAGCAGCCACAATCACACACACAAGAGGTGGTAAAATTTTTAAAATTGGTTCAAAATCGCTTTCACATCAAAATAATTGCCCACAAGCTAAGAACATCCGCAATATCACAACCAAGATATATATAAAACAATAGGCTCAATACTCACAAAATCATTATAAAAACAAAACCCATATTCACAAAAAGTCACAAAAGGTATGTATGGAAATACCTCACCCCACCTAACCAAATACGCAGTTGTCCTCAAATGTAACTAAAACAAAAATAGTATAAAAAGTAATAGAGAGGGAGGGGAAAGGTCATCCTAACAGGCTAAGCCTGGGTGAAATCTGCATGTCTGTCGCTCCATCTGTCTGGGCATCAGTGCCCGGGGTCTCAGCAATCTTAGCTCCACTGGAGCCAATAATGGAAACATCCCTCAAAGAGGCCTGAACAGCTGAATCTACCATGGCACTCTCAAGGTCTGCCAATTCATCAAAGACAACATCCTCATGAACACCAAACTGCTCCTCATCAGTCTCAGCCTCGGACTCAGCAGCAGCAACATCAACTCTAACCTCATCTCTGGTGGTAGCCGTAGGCACCTTAGAATAAGCTGGAATATCTATGCTCGGGTCATCTGGAATCTTCATAATCCCAAATAGTAAAGTAAAATCTATGGACTTCACATGGTCCACATCCTTCCTCAACTCAGAAACATCGGCCTTCAAGGCCGTCACCTCCTCAGAAGCACCCTGTCCTCTCTCAGATACCTATACTCTCGTTGTAAGGACATCAATCAAAGCCTTGAGAGGTGTCAATACAGCATCAATAGTTCTCTCGATCATCCTAGGAACAGCAACTTCCAACTGAGAGGCACACACATCAGCAAATTGGGCTAAATTCCCCATCTTATATAGCATCACCTGGGTGATCGGAGGCCTAGAAGTAGAAGCAGCAATAGATCTAGGGGGAGAGGGAGCAGTAGAAGTACTCGAGGCTTTAGAAGGAGTGGAGTTAGAAGTACCTGAAGGCCTAGTGGCTGGAGTATGCAGGTAGCATATCAATATAAACCTCTGGGGATGTGTCCACCGAGGCTTCCCTCCTCCTATCAGCCTCGTCCCTCGTGTACTCAGCCTCTATGCGCCAGATATTGATAGATGAAGTGGGTGTAATCTCAACATCCTTCTTCTTATCTCGTGGAACTATAGCCCGTCGAAATAACTCTGTGATCAGTACCTGGAATAGGAGGGACGCCTAGCACTGCCTAGACCTCGTGGACATCTCTTTCTCAATGATCAAGCCTAAATTAAGCCGTTTCCAAGCAATGATACCCCCAAGACAGGCCACCTTTGGGTGGCGGAGGATATACTCGTTCTAGGATGGTATGATCATGCTGCTGATAAACCCAAACCAATACCTTGCCACCACATTGAGAACCTTCTTCTCTATTGGCACTCGGGCCTCAATCCACCTCGGGGTGCTATCATAAAGGAGAGGGGCCAGCCAACCTTTAAGTCATTCAGAGTCTGTCTCTGGATCATACTCTGGTAGTCATGTATGAAGTTATAAGTACACCCCAAAATGGTATTTATGTCATCACTTTCGCATTGCACCTTCTTGCCCCCGGACTATCACAGAATTAACTGGTTTGAAGGCATTGACCTTCCTATTCCCTTTTGGCATCAAGTCTCCATAAGCCGAGTAGAACTCCCAAACCCAATTAGGAATGTAGGGGCCCCGGCGTTTAGTGAAACTCTCAAACTTATGGGACTTGAGAGTGTTCCATATCTCTAGATACCTGTCGACCACACCATCAGTTGGCAATGTCTTCTCCTCAAGAATAGTCCTCAATCCCTCGGCTTTTAGTTTGTTGAGAGACCGGGAGGAGAACCCTGTACTGGTGGCTCCATGACCATAGTATGTGCTGGAGTTGCAGTTGGTGGATGAGAAGTAATCTAAGGCACCAGAATCCTAGACGGATAATACATCGCCTTGGAGCGAAGCTCTGCTCTCCGGGCCTGTAGTAGCTGGTAATCCACAGGCTCAGAGATGGAAGACTGATAATTTTGAGAAACATCCTTGTTATCTAATGAGGTGAGTGAGTCTCGTAGACTCCCTTAGTATCGGAGTTGTACTCCGGTGTCTTAGCCACGGGCATCTTGCCCTTGCCTTTGCCTTTTCCTCCCTTAGTAGGGAGTTGGGCTGCCTTTTCTTGAATGCAACTGCATCCTCATCTATAATCACTCCACGTGCCCGCTTGCGGGGTGGCATGTCTCTTTAGACACTTTGGGTCTACCATTTCTATAAACAACATAGAAAATGTTAGAAAAAATCCAGAAAAAGTGCAGAAAATATGTTGTAGAAAGACTCGTCGAACCGTTCGGCGAGTCACCGAATCACTTTGACGAGCCAGATCGAGCTCGCCGAAAGTACCGACACAAAAATTTCACAAATTCAAAGTTGGTCGGTGTTGTCCAGGGCTATTCGGTGAATCACCACACCAATCGTTGAGCTACAGGTAACTCACCAAAAGTTAGAGTGTATTTTAGGGGTTTAGGGGCACAGAAGGGTGATCAAGAAGGAAATTCAGAGAGTCACCGAGTGAACTCGGCAAGCTTAGGCATATCGCCGAAAGTTATAGAAAACAACTCAAGATTTTAAGGAAACTAAAGGTGATCTAGGGGGACTTAGGGGAACCAATCGGCGAGCTCCACCCAGCTCGCCAAATGGCCCTTCGATCTACCCCTTTCTTCAAAATTCAACCTGCAGCTGACAAAAACAAAATTAAACACATTCACTATGAAATTCAATCAAGACCCATACTACCCATGCCCTCGATGTACTCAGACTTCCCCTATTTTTTCCAAAATTGGCCATTTGACGTCTTTTGCCCTTAAGAATGATGTCAACCGCTCCATCATTGGGCAAAATCCAACATTTAGCATAATCTAGGTTACTCAGACTTCACCCCGCTAGACCCAACATAAATTTAGCACAACCCAACCACTTAGACTCAATTCTAACAAGCAAAAACATGGGAATCGATCAATTACTAGCAATTAGGCATGAATTTAATTCATTACGGGCAATCCAACAATTAAACACAATAAAATCAACTAACCAGCAACAATCAACAACACATTACCACTTGCATTCGAGTTCAACCACATATTTAAGTACATGGTTCAAAAAACCAACCTTTATGCCAAAAATTTTAATTGAAATGCTAGGAGGCAAAGTTCCACAATCCCGAGCAAAGATTTCACAAGATATGAGACTAAAAACAAGAAAATATGAAAGATCTAATATAGAGTGTGAGAGTAAGAGAGTTAAGAATAGGAGAAGATGAAGGATTTTGAAATGTTAACTCATTTGGCCTCTAAAACCTTTCAGTTTGCGCTCCATTCAGCGGTAAAAGTCATGCCCGCGGAACCACTTGGCGATGCGCCGAGTGGTATTTTGGCTCGTTGAGTTTTACAAGACTCCCAGAAATTTAGGGGTTTAAATGGCGGAAAAAGTCGGGCTTGCTGACCTGTTAGTCAGTGACGCCGAGTAGTATTTTGGCACGTTGAGTTTTACAAGACTCCCAGAAATTTAGGGGTTCAAACGGTGGACAAAGTCGGGCTTGCTGACCTATTAGGCAAGTCACTGACAGAGCCTTTAGTTCTTCGAGTTTTACAGAGTACCCCATCAATATGGATGGTTCTAACGGCGGTCCAAGTCGGGCTTTGCCAACTTGTTTTTCGTGTCGCCAACTGGACTTTTGCTCGCCAAATTACCTAGTTTCCAACACTTTTCACTTTTCAACCTGCAAAATCAACACCCGTTATTCAAAATCATGGGTTGCCTCCCAAGAAGCACCTTATTTAACGTCGTGGTATGACGTGGATACGCTTTCAAGGATCATTCTTCGGGCTTGATAGGGTATCACTTGGTAGGCCCCGTTTTGGCCTTGGGTTCAATTGAGAAAAATTTGACCCATTTGCGTTTCCAATTTCTTAATTGACACTGAATCGGAGGTGACTGTCTGATTAAGTGTAGAGATGTCATCTTTCATTTCTTTCAAAATTTTGTTTAACTCTTTTACCTTATTGAGAATGTGTGAGAGCATGTCTTCCGTATAGATATTTTCCGACTCCTTGGGCTTTTGACGCTAATGGGGTGGGACACATCTATCGTTGTCACCATCTCTTTCCTTCCAAGTAGCATTGTGATCACGCCATTCTCGATCACGATCTCTCCATCCCTCATCTCTATTCCATCCAAGATTTCCACCCGGCCTTGGATAGTTGGAACGAAAACCTGCTCCTTGGTTTGCAAGGAAGTTCACTTTCTCATTGTACAGCGCCTCAAATTGCGTTTTATCGGGGTTCACTCCACCAACACCCACAACATTTACACTCTTCAAGCCACTTCCCATCACATTTTTCGCCAAGATATCCAGCTGGGTCATCATTTTGGCCATGTTTTGGTCTCTCTCTTGATTATTCTTGATCTGCTCTTTCGTCATCCTAAAAGTGAGAGGAGACACCCACAAATTTACACTCTTCAAAACTACTTTATAGGTTGTTGCATTATACCTCCGGGAACATGTTGATCAGCAACTCCTTTGTGCACCGAATCAAGACTCCTATAAAAGTATTGCTACAATATATGGTTAGAAAATCCGTGAGTCGGACATTGAAGTACCAACTACTTAAACCTCAGCCACGTCTCGAGGATAGGTTCACCTTCCAAGAGTTTGAAACCTTGGATGCTATATCTGAGCGTCATCATCTTTGATGGGGGAAAGAATCTCACATAGAATGCTGCTATCAATTCATCCCAAGAGGTGATGGAATCCCTTGGTAACTCAGCTAACCATTTAGTAGCTTCACCTATCAAAGAGAATGGAAACAACCTAAGACATATTGATTCTTATGATACGTTCTTGAATGAGAACGGACCACAAATGTCCTCAAAGTTTTGGATATGCTCATAAGGCTCTTCGTGAGCTAATCCTCCATATAGACTTATCATTTAGAGGAGTTGTAGCATTGTGCCAGTAACATGGAAGACAACATTCCCTTCAATTGGGGGTAGACGTATTGCAGCAACACCACCCAATTGGATTAGGTCATTCATATCATTAAGATTCCCAATATCATCTTGGTGGCCCACTTGGCTAGCATTACTCCCATTCACGCTCATCTCTTCCTCTGTTCAACACAAACACCACAAACACAAAACAAATTAAGTCGATTCAACTATAGCCAAAAAGATCACAATTAAACTTCAATAATAGAATTTTAAACAACACCACTCCCCGGCAGCACACCATTTTGATTAACGTTTCAAGCACAACTCATCCAATTCTAGGTACAAACAATCGTTAACTAGTATAAAACCCAATGAAAGGTTGGGGTCGAACCCACAAGGAGCGGCATGTGTCCAAATTCAGTTATGAAGTACAAATGTGGTTTAATTAGTTATAGGAATAGATATTATCAAAAAAGGCATGTAAACAAGTCTAAGGGGATGACACGAATGTCTGATAGGGGGTTTTGATTTGCAATTATCAGCTACAATAGAATCAAACACTAAGGAAATAACAATATAGAGAGGAATTCTCGAGATGTGATCGATTATAGGCAAATTTCACTATATGGATAATTGAAACTACTAATAAATAGCTAAATATAAGTGGGTAGGCTGGACTATGAATGAAATAGTTTTCTCTTGAACAACTATCACATTTCAAGTGATTTCTTTCAAACATAAACAAGCTAAGCAAAAAGGAACAGCCCACAACCTATATACATCCACTCTCTCGAGCTAGATTGGTAGGATTGAGTTTAGGATTCACTCTCTTGAGCTGAACCCATATCAACTCAATACCTACAAACCATTAATCAAAAGCTTTGGTTCCAAAACCTCTCTCTCAAGCAAGCTAAGAACTCAAAGATAGAATTGCATTTGCAACTATTATTCATAGATTAAAACACCGCTAATGATTAAACCCACTTCAATATAGCATTTAAATCAATAATTAACAATACCCATAAGCTAATTCAACCCATAATTACATGATCACACCCCAGAATTGGGGTTTTAGCCAAAGATCATAAAAATAGAGAAACGATTACCAAATACATTCGTCATGATCTGGGTAAAGGTTCCCAAGTCTTTACAATGGTCTATATTAAAGAAATTCAAAAACCCACTTGTAAAACCTCAAAATTAAGCTTAGAAATCCTCAAAGTCTACAATAAGAACTGAAACTAAGAGAAAAACTCTAACTCTAGAATGTGAACTGCAATGTATGGGTGAGAACTGCTCAAAATTTCTTTTTAAATCCAATTTATAGTTGCCTGCATTTTGGCCTAAAAGTCCACTTGGCGGGATAAGTCGCGCCTCACCGAGTGGTTCGGCGATCCGTCGTTCGCTCTCTTTTCATCGCCATTTTGTATTGGTCTTCAGCATCTAGTCCTTTAACTTTGGGCAATTCAGTGCGTTGTCGCGAAACCGATCGGCAATTCGCCGACTACCCATTTATGTCGTCAACTTGAATTTTCCCCAGGGCTGGCATGTTGGAACTTTGGGCGAGCTAAAGCGCCACTAAGCGGTACGCCGAGTGTTCTTGGCGATCACCAGGATCGCTTTTCTTCACATCTTCAGCTTTTTAGTTCCTTTTTGTCTAGTAATGTCCTTGCATTGCTCCTTAGACTCCATAGTTACAAATCAACATTTTAACATCAGTTTAGAGCATAAATAGGCGTTTGAGGACACTTATACTATCAAAACAAAGCCCCAAATGAGTCGAAATCTCAAACTCATTAGGGAGAAATGTTTATCGAAATGGCAACAATGATGAATTAAAATCATACGTGGTTTGATTTCATGTATCAGGACACTTCATTCAATACTAAGTACCAACGATTGTTAGTCAGTAATATAACCCAACTAAATGAGTTGGGGTCGAATCCCATAGGGAGTGGTGCATGTTCAAGAATCAGAGCAAAGTACGAATATGTTCAAGTCAATCATAGGAATATATATTTACGAATAAAAGCATAATTCAAATTAAAGGGTGACACAAGTATCAAATAACAGGGGGGTTTGATTGTTTATCAACTACAATAGCAGCAAATAACACGAATTAACAAGTAATGAGACGGGTTCATGGGCTGTGATTGGATTATAGGCTAAGGTAAACAAATGGGTAATTGCAACTGATAGTAAATAGTTGTAAATCAGTGAATAAGCTAGACTTTAGTGAGGATAAACTTTCTTTCGAATAATTTACTCCAAATCAAGTCGGTGTCTCTCGAATACCAACAAGCAGCAATTAAGAACAGACTATACTTTAGTCCATTCACTCACTCAAGCTAAATGTGTGGAAAATGATTTAGGATTCACTCTCTTGAGCTGAACCCATGACAACCCAATACCCACAGGCCATCAATTCAGCAATCTTGGTTTTAAAACCTCTCTCTCGAGTAAGCCAAAAACATGAAGGTAGAGTTGCATTTGCAACTACAATCCTTTAAATTAAACCACAATTACTGATTGAAATCACTTTTAAACATCATTTAAACTATCAATTAGCAATGCCCATAAGCTAAATCAACCCATAATAACAGAATCACACCCCAAGAATTGGGGTTTTAGCTAGACATCATAAAAAGATAGAAATCATTACCAAATTGGGTTTCCATCAACTGGGTAACATTAATTTCGTCTTTATAACGATCCAAGTTGAAGAATCTCAAAGACCCACTTCCAATTTCTCAAAAATGGAAAACTTCAATTCTTCAAAGCTAAGGAAAAGTTTGTCTCAAAACTCAGAGTTCCAACTTCAAAACTGAAAATATTCTATATTATGAAAATTGATACTAAACTATATATGCAAAAATGTATTTATAGTCGCCAAATATATATTGCGAAGGACCATTCGGCGTAGTAAGTCAGGATCGCCGATCAGCTCGGCGATCCTCCCTTTGGTCACTTCGATCGCCTTTTTGCTTTGGCCTTCAGTATCTTCAAGTTCTGTAACTTTGGGCGATCCAATCACTACATCGCGGAACCGTTCGGCGACACGCCGACTGCTCCTTTCTCTCGCTAACATAGTTTTCACCTTCATGGCTAAGCACACTGGAACTTTAGGCGAGGTAATAGCCACTCAGCAATTCGCCCAATGGATTAGGCGATCATCAGGCCTTCTTTTCTTCGTTCTTTCGGTTGCCTTGTTCCTTTTTGCTTGTTAGTGTCCATGCTTTGTTACTCAATCCAAATACCTGGAAATCAAGGATTTTACATCAGTTATTGGCACAAAATAAGCATTTGAGGACACTAAATCTATCCAAATAAAGCCCTAAATGAGTCCAAATCCTGGACTCATCAACACCCCCAACTTAAACTTTTGCTTGTGCTCAAGTAAAACTCAAGTTCAGCAGTTCAAAAAGGATGTCTCAAACAGTGCTACACAAAACTCATTCATGAATGCACACAAAAAGACTCAAATCACTCAATGCAAGGATCAATTGTGCATTCAAAGACTCAAGTTGTAACTCACCATTACCAAAGATTCTCATGCTGACAATACTTGCTTCAAATGCGAGTTCAAGCTCAACAAAGGTACTCAAATGCCCTCACAGAAAGAATGATTCCATATTCACACACAGTGGTTCAATCATTAATAGCTCCGGAATCACAATCAACACTCACGCTCACAAAGATGAACACAATGCATGATTCCACTCATAGGTTTGCCCATATTTTACAATCAACACTTGTTTCAGCTCACTCAAGATCAAAGAGTTCTTTTCAAGTCTTGTAACGGGGCTGAGTCTAAAGGTATGGTCATTTAGGCTCAGTGGCTGCTATCCTCATGAAATGTGGTGTGACAACACTTTTCTTCCCTTTTCTTCATCATTCTTATTCATGCTCAAAAGTCACCCTATTATTTACTTTCCATGGACTGTTGGACACCCCATTTCTTTTTGCATTTTCACAACTTTGTTCCACAATTTTTTCATTCTTTTTCTTTTTCATTCTTCTCTTCTTTTTCTCTTTTTTTTTTTGTATGGAGAGGTTCCATCTTTCTAACAACCATGGGTCAAAGGGGACTTTTTTACATTTCTTGATTTACCTTCTCTTTTCACCACACCCCAACTTAGGCTTTTGGCCTAAGTTGGCTATTCAAGAAAACCACAAATCATGAGGATTATGGGTAATGGATAAAGAAAGGTCACAATTTCATCAAGTTTCTTCCAAGGAAAGGATTAAGGCTCAAGAGGTGTTCAAACGAAGTTCACACACTCATAAGGTAGGCCACAAAAGAGGTATAATGTCAAAGTGTTTCACTCTTAAAAGTTGTCTTATATCATTTCAAGAGATTGCATCACTTAGTCAACCGGACCAACGGGGGAAATTCTAGGTGTCATCACATATGGTTCACGGTAAGCTCATAACACACAAGGCATTGAAACAAATGTCAAACAAGACTCCACACTTTATCTAGTCTGCAATGCTCATCACAAGAGACTCAATTTGATAATTGGCTAGTCATAACGAGATGCAAAAAGTTCACATATTGCCTAGGCAACTTCATTTGGCCTCATCGTAGCTGCACATTCATTCATGTTCGATTATGAGCCGTATTCAAGTCAATGGTATTGATCCAGACCGATACACAAATTTGTAAGAGAATAGCCACATTCAAACACAAACAAGAGGTGGCACACAAAATTTTTCAGAAGGGTCCAAAAATCATTTACAATTAAAACAAGGAGCTACAAGCTCAATCATCCACAACAACAATGTTAAAAACAATTTATAGCTAAAAAACCTAAATATATAAACAGAAAAGTAATCACACAAGGTGGGCCTCACCCCACCACAAAACAAAAGCTATTTGTCCTCAAATGCAAGCAATAAAGTATCCTAAAGTCAATAAAAATAAGATAGAAAGGGAGGTAAAGAGGGATCCTGTCTAAAGAGTCACTCCATTTGTCAGGGCATCAGTGCCTGGTGTAGTACTGTGAACCTAGGCATTAGTGCTCGGAGTCACCTCAGAAATACCAGCTCCACTGGACCCACCCATGGTCGTGTCTCTCAAATAGGTCTGGCACGCATTCTCAAACATGGCATCCTCCAGGTCAGCTAGATCATCATGAACCTCAACATCACGAACCTCTATCTGCTCCTCTCCGGTAGTGGCCGGAGGAATCTCAGAAGTCTCTGGAGTATCCACATCATCAGCTGCCTTAAGTAGGGAAGTGAAGTTAGTGAACTTCAAGTAGTCCACGTCCTTCCTCAGATTCGCAACCTCACCTTTCAACGTCGTAACCTCAGAAGACTCCCCCTGTCTACTCTCACAAGCCATGAATCTCGCATTCAAATCATCAATAGAACCTCGAAAGGGGGTCAGTGCAGCTAAAATGACAACCTCAATCATCCATGGCACACAGCCTCCAATCTAGTAGCTCTCACATTAGTCGAATGGGCTAAGTGTCCCATTTTCAAGATCATAGCCTGAGTAATCTTGGCAGGCTGGAAAGAGGTAGAAGCACCCGAAGCCTGTGAAGAAGAAGTAGGAGCAGATGTACATGAAGGTCCGAAGGCCGGAGTAGGCAAAGATGCCTCTGCAGGTATCGTATAAATGTCCATCTTCAAGGATGTATCCACCGAAGCTGCTCTCCTTCTGTTGGCCTCCTCTCGTGTGTACTCGGCCTTAATGCGTCGGATGTCAGTAAAGAAAGAAGGAGTAACCTCAATAACTCTTATATCATCCCGGGGCACTCCAGCACGCCGGCATAACTCTGTGATCAAGACTGGGAATGGAATTGAGGTCTGCCTCTGCTTGGCCCTCATGGCCATCTCTTGCTCAATAATAATCCCCATGTCAATGCTCTTCATAGAAATAATCGACCCAAGGCAGGCTGCCTTAGGATGACGGAGAATGGACTGATTTTGGGAGGGCAAAATAGAACTGATGAAGAATCCAAGCCAATAACGTGCAGCTACACTCAAGTCCCTCTTCTCGATCGGGACTTCTGCCTCTATCCACCTCGGGGTGGTGTCTGAGATGAGGGGCGCCAGCCACGCCTTAAGCTCATCCAATGATGTTGTAGTGGTAGCTAGGTTAGTGTAGTCAAAGTATGGCCCCCTGTCAAGTACCGCGTTGATGTGATCACAGCTAGCTACAGTGCACTATTGTCCCCCGTACCATAATGGACCCCATCGTCTGAACTCACTGGCCTTCTTCTTGCTTTTAGGAACTAGGTCACCATATGTAGAGTAGAACTCTCGGGCCCATGTAGGTATGTACGGGCCTAGGGGCCTGGTGAACTGCTCAAAACGGTGGAACTGGAGGGTGTCCATCACACCGGAGTATCTACCCTCTAAGCCTTCTGTCGAAAGTTGTTTCTCCTCAAGAATCATTCGCAACCATCAGATTTCAATCTGTTAAGTACCCGTGAAGGAGGAACCACTGGTGGTATAGGACCTACATGCGGTGCCGGAGCTGGCACTGAATCTGTTGGGGTGGAAGCAGAAGGGACTCTAGCTGAGTCAGGGTGAGATCTAGCACGGATCTCAGCCCTTCGAGACTGTAATGGCTGGTCATCCTCCGGCTCAGATAAAGCAGCCCCGGAGTCAGCAGCCACTCTCTCAGATATGGGCCTCTTGCCTTTGCTCTAACCTCCCGTTGGAGGCTATGTTCTTCCCTTTTTGGGAGGATTCGCTCCCCCTTCATTTATCACAATACCCCATGCTCTTTTGCGGGGTGGCATGTTGATGTTTGTCCTTGCCATATCTGCAAAACATTGGGAAAAGTTAGAAGAAATACAAGCAAAAGAACAGAAGAAAAGAGTTGCAGAAAGACTCGCTGAACCGGTCGGTGAGTCACCGAATCTTTTTGGCGAGCCAGATCGGACTCGCCGAACCGGTCGGCAAGTTTCCGAATCCCTTTGGCGAGCCAGATCGGGCTCGCCGAAAGGATTGGCTCAAAATGTTCTCAGACAAATAGCATGTCGGCGATGGGAATGGCCTTTAGGCGAATCGCCGACAGCATTCGTCGGGCAAAGATTAGCCCACCGAAAGTTACAATGCATTTAAGGATTACGGGCGCAAACGAAGGGCGGTGAAGGAAGACTTTCAGCGAGTCGCCGAGTGCACTCGGCGAGCTCAAGCTTCTCGCCGAAAGTTACAGAACCTTTTTCAAGATAACGCATGAAATTAAAGGCGATAGGGGGAACTTCGGTGAACTGCTGAGTGGTTCAGCGAGCTCGACCCAGCTCGCCAAATGACCCAACGTGCCTACTTTCAACCCAATTTCCGAAATTCAACTCCACAACCCTCAAAAACAAAATCAAAACATGCACTCTTACAATAAAGCTAAGACCCATTACACCCATGCCCCCAGTATACTCAAACTTCACCCGATTTGGCCAAATTTTGCCATTTACTGACTTTTTCCCTTAAGAATGACGTCAATCGCTCTATCATTGGGCAAAATACATCATTTAGCACAAATGCGGGTTACTTAGACTTCACCTGACTAGACCCAACAACATGCAAGCACAACCCCACAATTTTAGTCAATTTTAAGGCATAAAATCTCACGAAATCAACATTACAAGCATTATAGGCACGATATTCAAATTAAAACAAGCACACACATACGCAATTATGATCAGAGAGGCCCAGTACATATCACTAAGATAAAAATCATTTGCAAAAGAGTACAAATCACTAAAAATGAATTCGGGGTTCGGAAAACCAACCTTTGATGCTGAATAAATACTTTGAAACGCTAGGCGGCAAAGTAATCCAACTTCGAACACAAACCCGATGACTAAAATGCGATAATAATGCAAAAATATAGAATACTAATGTGCGGGTGAGATTTTGGAAAGTTGAAAAGTGAGGGAAAGTGAAAGAGTTTTAACTTTTGAACCTTTGGCCTTAAAAACCGCTAGTTCTAGCCCATTCGAAGACATAAGTTTCACTCACTGACCCACTTGGCGACACATCGAGTGGGTACTTACCTCTCCGAGTTTTACAGGACCTCCAGTTATTGTGGAGGTCAAAATGATGGACAAAGTCGTGATCACCAACCCGATCGGTGATTCGCTAATCAGCTCCTGGGCTTATCGAGTTTTATAGACTCAACCCCTGGGTTTCTTGAGTCAAACAGCAGTCCAAGTCAGGCTCACCGACCTCTTCGGCGAGTTGCCGACTAGATTTTTGGCTCGCCAATCTGCACTTTTCAAACACATGCCACACTTTAACCTACAAAATCAACACACTATTATTTCTAAAACAAAAATAAAGCGATAAAACCTTGGGTTGCCTCCCAAGAAGTGCCTTAGTTAATGTCTTTGCACGACGTCCCCACTCAATCTTGATTTGTGGGGTAGAGATGAGATAACAAATGACCCATTTGGGTCTCCAGCAGCTGCACAGATATGGAATGGGAAGCAGTCATCTGATTCAGCAGTGACACATTCTCTTTTATCTCATTCAACACTTTGTGGTGTTCTTCGATTTTGTGAAGAATGAGTGAGAGTATCTCTTATATTTTTCCACCCTCGTACATCTTAGAATTTATATGCCCGTGAGGGGGAATGTACCGGTCTTTCTTTTTATTTTGTGCTTCCAATTCCACGATCTTTTAGGCCATTAGATTCAGCTGAGTCAACAGTGTAGCCAAAATCTGGTCCTACTCAGTCTTTTTGTTGGTCTTGGCCATGTGATCAAGGAGTTGGCCTGCTATTACGTAGGGTAGTCATGTGAGATCCCCCAGAGATATTTGGTCAGCCACTCCTCTGTTTTCCAGACCAAGACCTCTATAGAAGCAGTCTAGTAGCATGTTATTTGAGATTCTATGAGTTGGGCACTGCAGCAATATTGACTTAAATCTCAGCCACAGCACATGGATTGACTTACCCTCCATTTTACTGAAACTTAGGATGTTATCCCTAAGAATCGTCACTCTCAAAGGAGAGTGGTCCATTTGGTCATCGTTGCTACAAGACATGCTCCTTTATTCTGCTCTAAACAAGCAACATGAAAACCAAAACTAAAAGTAAGTAGATTCAACTATAACTAACTAGAACGAAATTCAACTTAGCTAAAGATTCTCAACCGACACCACTCCCAGGCAGCGGCACCATTTTGATTTCATGTATTAGGATACTTCATCCAATACTAAGTGCCAACGATCGTTAGTTAGTAATATAACCCAACTAAATGAGTTGGGGTCCAATCCCACAGTCAATCAAGAGTAAACTACAAATATGTTCAAGTCAATCATAGGAATAACTATTTACGAATAAAAGACTAATTCAAATTAAAGGCTGACACAAGTGTCAAATAACAAAGGGATTTGATTGTAATTATCAACTACAATAGCAGCAAATAACACGAATTAACAAGTAATGAGACGGGTTCTTGGGATGTGATTGGATTATAGGCTAAGGTAGACAAATGTGTAATTGCAACTGATAGTAAATAGTTGTAAATCAATGAATAAGCTAGACTTTAGTGGGGATAAACTTTCTCTCGAACAATTTACCCCGAATCAAGTTGGTTTCTCTCGAACAACAACAAGCAGCAATTAAGAATAGCCTATGCTTTAGTCCATTCACTCTCTCGAGCTGAATGTGTGGAAAAAGGTTTAGGATTCACTCTCTCGAGCTGAACCCATGACAACTAAATACCCACAGACCACCAATTCAATAATCTTGATTTTAAAACCTCTCTCTCAAGCAAGCCAAAAACACGAAGGTGGAGTTGCATTTGCAACTACAACCCTTTTAACTAAACCACAATTACTGATTGAAATCTCTTTTAAACAGCATTTAAACTATCAATTAGCAATACCCATAAGCTAAATCAACCCATAATCCCACCCCAAGAATTGGGGTTTTAGCTAGACATCATAAAAAGATAGAAATCATTACCAAATTGTGTTTCCATCAACTGGGTAAGATTAATTTTGTCTTTACAAAGGTCCAAGTTGAAGAATCTCAAAGACCCACTTTCAATTTCTCAAAAATGGAAAACTTCAATTCTTCAAAGCTAAGGAAAAGTTTGTCTCAAAACTCAGAGTTCCAACTTCAAAACTGAAAATATTCTATATTATGAAAATTGAATCTAAACTAGATATTCAAAAATGTATTTATAGTCACCAAAAATATGATTCGAAGGACCATTCAGCGCAGTAAGTTGGGATCGCCAATCAGCTTGGCGATCCGCCCTTGGGTCAGTTCAATCGCCTTTTTGCTTTGGCTTTCAGCATCTTCAAGTTCTGTAACTTTGGGCGATCCAATCACTACATCGTGGAACCATTCAACGACAAGCCAACTGCTCATTTCTATCACCGACTTGGTTTTCTCCTTCAGGGCTTAGCACACTGGAACTTTAGGTGAGGTAATAGCCACTCGGGAATTCGCCCAATGGATTAGGCGATCAACAGGCCTTCTTTTCTTCGTTCTTTCAGATGCCTTGTTCCTTTTTGCTCATTACTGTCCATGCTTTGTTCCACAATCCAAATACCTAGAAATCAAGGATTTTACATCAGTTATTGGCACAAAATAAGCATTTGAGGACACTAAATCTACCCAAATAAAGCCCTAAATGTGTCCAAATCATTGACTCATCATGGTTCTCATGAAAAGTTTCTCTGCCACCAATTTGACATTAAAGAAGGTGAACTATTTATGATGTTCCTACAAGATGAAAATGAGGCTATGAATGTTTAAGAGGATATCTCATACACTTGTATGGATAAATGGACAAAAGCAATAAAATTTGAATTGCAGTCGATGAGAGTCAACAAAGTTTGAAAACTAGTTGACCTTTTTGTCGAACTCAAGGCCCTCTGGAGCAAATGGGTTCTCAAAATTAATCTCACGGCTGATGGCATATTTGCGAGATCTAAAATTTGACTAGTAGTGAAAGGTTACACCTATCATAAAAGAATAGACTACAAAGAAACTTTCTCACTTGTGTGATTCTCCTCTGTTTGTGTGATTAATCTGAAGATAGTCTTTCTCAATGGAGAATTGGATGAACAATTTATATGAAACAACCTAATTGTTTCATTGAAATGGTTCACCAACAAAAGATTTGTAGACTTCTAAAGTCTATTTATGACCTCAATAAATTTTCAAGGAAGTCGTATATATGTTTCATAATATTGTCATATCCAATGATTTTGCTATGATGGATGAAGACCATTGTGTTTATATCAATAGATCAAGAAACAAACTTGTAATTTTAATATTTTTTGTAGATGACATATTTATAGCTAGAAATGATGAGGAATTCATGATCAAGATTAAGTCATGGTTGTCATCCTAATTTGAGTTGAAAGATATGGGTAAAGCTACATATTTTCTTGGTATCCATATGATCTGTTTGTGTGATGAATGTGATCCATATGATCTTTGGTATGATAACGCTCAAATCACCCTCCAAAACCAATTAAAAGAGTGAGCGGTTGTAGTAAGTAAACAACCCAACGAATATTCAAGTGGAATCCCACAGGGAATGGTATATCGTGGAGAATTATTTATCGAAAGAATTGGAATTTAAATTAGCTCACTTGGAATAGTAAGAACAATTAGGTGGATGGTACCACCAACTTAATATAAAGCTTTTCATCAGTTATCGCACTCAAACTAAAATCAGAACGAAATCAAGAGTTAACAAGCAATCTAGGGTTGCGGGGATCGGGTATCAATGTCACATAGGAGTAATGGTATTGCTCTATAGTGATGTACATACATGAATAAGCAAAGTCATCTTCAATCACACTAATCATCTTTTGATCTCAAAGCATCTATGCCTAGAATATCATTTCGGTCTCATCTAATGCCAATTCTAAAAAACTAGTACCTTACCCTATTCTCTCTTTCAAGAATAGGGAAAAATAGATCCGACCCATAACCTCTCTTTCAACCAAGTCATAGACATCAAATCTAAACTGCTAGTATTAAACTATTTATCCACTCTAATTAATCTCTTTCGATCGTCAACCGGAGATCGAAAGTAGGAATTAAGTTTCCAACCTTATCCCTTAAGTTAACCCCATGATAATTAGACCAAATTCATGAATTAACAGGAACAAAACATAGTGTAGAACAATAGAAATTACATTAAATTAACGCCCAATCCCATTAGAGCACCCCCTAGATCTTGGGGTTTTAGCCACCCATCACAAAAAGTAAATGAAGTATACCTTTCATGAAAGCAGTCATGGGTACTTAAAATCAAGAAATAAAGAGTAAACCCACTTTGGATTTAACTTTATATTATCGAACTCAAGCTTCAAATTGTAAAACCCCAAGAAGACTAGATAAAGTGTTGTAAAAAGTAAATGTTCTCACTCAAAAGTTTCTCCTGAACTCAGTAGTTCAACTCTCTAATCGAACTCTCTCAAAACTCTATTCTTTGGGCTATTTATATTTTCCCAAAGTTTGGCCCCAAATCTACTTCACAACCAACTCGGTGACATTAGTCGGGCTGACCAAACTCCCTCGGTGAATTTCTCTTCGCTCCTCAACTTGTGATGTTTAACGTAATCAATGACACGTCTTACAGTTCAGGTGTCTACGATCGTGCAATAGTATAGTAACCCAACCAAGGGTTGGGGTCGTGTCCCAAGGGAGCAGTGGTGAAAATTAATAGAAAATTGGAATATCATTCTAATTAGTCGTAGCTAAAGAAGTTAATGATTAAAAACATACTAAATTAAGGGGGTGACAAAAAAGTGTCAAATATCAAATGGGGGTTTTTTCACAAGTAAGCTAAAATTAGCGAAATCAACACGGAAATCTAAGCAATGAGAGGGGGATTCTTGGGATGTGACCGAAATATGGGTTAATCTAAATTATTGGGTACATGCTTTCGATAGAAAATTTATAGAGTAATAGTGACTAGGCTAAGCTTTATGTGGGAATAAGTTCTCTCTAGAGCAACTTACCCCATTTCAAAAGGGTTCCTCTCGGACACCTACTTGTCGTATGAATACCAGCCTACGCCTTACCCCACTCACTCTCTCGAGCTAAGTGTTAGGATATGGGACTAGGGTTCACTCTCTCTAGCTGAACCTCATGTCGACCCACTCCTTAGTCCATCAATCTAGCAGTCTTGGTTTCGCGACTTCTCTCTCAAGCAAGCCAAAAATACATAAATAAACTTGTATTTGCAACTACATATTTGTTAAACTAGATCTAATCTATCAGCAACCAAGACCCAACAACAATCTTAACCCATATTCGCTAAATCACACTCCAAGAATGGGGGGGGGTTTAGCAACCCATCAAGAAATAGAAATTTATACCTTCAATGATGTTGAAATCAAATTGGTATGAAGATTTAAGTCTCAATTTAGGCAAACAGTGCGGAATCCAAGAGGCCAACTAATGCTTATCATGACCAATGACACTAACCTACGGTACGAGTGTCTACGATGGTCGATAATATAGTAACCCAACGAAAGGTTAGGGTCGTATCCCAAGGGAGTAGTTTTGAAAATTAATAAAAAAATAAAATTAATTTCTAACTAGTCGTAGCTAAAGACATTAACGATTAAATATAATGTAAATTAAAAGGGGTGACACAAAGGTGTCAAATATCAAATGGGGGTTTTTTCACAAGTAGTAAAAATAACAAAAATAACAGGAAAATCAAGTATGGGGATAAGTTCTTGGGGTGTGACCACAATATAAGTTGAGATAAATCATTGGATACGTGCTTTCTATAGGAAATTTGCAAGATAATAGTGACTAGGCTAAACTTTAGATGGAAATAAGTTCCCTCTCGGGCAACTTACCCCGTTTCAAATGCGTTCCTCTCGAACACCCATTTGCCGCATGAAGGCCAGCCTACGCCTTATCCCACTCACTCTCTCGAGCTGAGTGTTACGATATGGGACTAGGGCTTACCCTCTCGGGCTGAACCTCATGTCGACCCACTCCTTAGGCCATTAGTCTAGCGGTCTTGGTTTCGCGACCTCCCTCTCGGGCAAGCCGAAAACACATGGGTGGTTTTGTATTTGCAACTACAAACCCATTAAATTAAACCACAACCACTAGGTGAAATAACCATTAAAATACATCTAACATATCAGCAAGCAAGACCCAACAACAATACCAACACATATTTGCTAAATCACACCCCAAGAATGGTGTTTTTAGCCACACATCAAAAAATAACAAAATACACCTAAAATGATACTAAAATCAAATGGGTATAAGGAATTAAACCTTGATTTAACCAAAGGAAGAAGAATGGAGAAGACCCACTTCCAACTTGGGGAAGAAGAAATCCTTATTTCTTCAAGTCTCCCAAAAACCCTCTCCAAACTTGAGAGAAAATATCCCAAAAAGTAATATTCTATTCTGGAAATTAAAATAAATGTTCCTCTTTCTAAAAATTAATAACATGTTTAGTATTTATATACTTCAGAAAATAGTCTTGGCGGATCTTTCGGCGAGGTTAGTCGGAATCGCCGATTAACTCAACGATTTGCCCTTTGGTGTAGTTTGTCGCCGTCTTGCACTAACCTTCAGCATGGTCGTGCTCTGTGTAACACCCGTCAACATGAAGTAGGATAAAGTAGAGCCTCACATGGGTTTTATACATTAATAAGTTGATAAAATAATGAAGAATAGCCTTTTTAGTCAGTTTAAAGAGTTTGGAAGTCAAACGTCATGGGACGACCAAGACGTTCGAAAACTAGTCTTTTATGTGTTGGTGTGTTCTAGTATGTTGTTCATGTTTTTATGTGTTGTTTGGAGTTTAAAATAAATGGAGGTGACCCTAGTGTCTTAATAAATGTTTTTAGGGTTAAAATGTTCAAATATGACACTCCAGGGGCCACCCTAAGGGTCCCCGAGGAGGACCCCAACCTTGGCCAAGCAAGCTGCCAAGGCAGCTTGAAGTTGTGCTTGGAGGGAGCAGGTCCGCGTCGCGGACTAGCTCCACCAAGGGCCAAATGTTTGGTCTGTGTCGCGGACGTGTCACGGACTATTCTATCTCGAAATTTAATTTTCAGAAACTTGTGGGAACACCTCCGCGTAGCGGACTTGTTTCCCGATGAAATCTGCGAAAATAAAACTCAAGTTACACTTGTTTAAAAAGGTCCAACTAAGTGAGGGGTAGTTTGGGTAATATGTGGGTTATTTTTTTTAAGTGTTTTTAAGTATTTTAAAGGTATTTAAACTTGTATATTGTATTTTAGAATTCATTCTTCCAAATCAAACCCCTGCTCTCCCCAAAAGTTCTCTCTAGAACTCCATTGGAGGCTAGGTCAAGTTAAAGCTAGGGTTGAAGGTTTCAAGTGTTTTCTTCTCAAATTTCGTGGGATTCATGAAGGTTAAGGTATGGGGATCCTTTATCCTTGATTCCTCTTCCATTCAAGGAGCCAAATCAAAGTGTTTTCAAAGTTCTCCCAAAAACCCTAATTTCAATTCTAGCATGGGTTCTTGAATGAAAACATTTTAAATGATGTTTGATGTTGTTATTAATGATTATTGATGGTTTTAAGAAAGAAATCTTCATGAACCCATGTCTTCTCAAATTCTCTAAATTTGGTCTAAAGTGGGTCTATTGATTTTGAGTAATTGATGAAGGATTTTTTAGTGGTTTGATGTGGGCTGTTCTTATATGATCTTAGCTATGTTGAATTGTTGGAAATTTTTATTGAATTGTATAATGTGAGTTAGTAGCCTTGAATGGTCATAAATTGGGACTTAGCTTTTATGTTGGTTATTGGATATTGTTTAGCTTAGCTTGTATAGTTGAATGTTGTTATTATCATTGTTAATTGTTGGAATATGAGGATGATGAAGATAGCCATGGAAAGAGGGTAAGTTGACCTAACTTGATGAATATTGTATAAGTGGCCTCGAATTGAGTATTGTGCCTTATGGCCTTGGAAAGGTGGTAAGATGGCTTGATCTATTAATATTGCTATAATTGCTTCTTAGGTTGGATCCACCTTTGGTGGAAGTGTTGCTTGTTGCTTTTGGATTATGATTGTGGCCATGAAGGGCATTATATGAGTATTGTTGTATTATTGTGGTCATATATAAATGAAGCCATATGTAAAGTTCTATATGAAGCTAATATGTAAAGTTTTATATGAAGCTATATGTAAAGTTTTATGTGAAGATATGATATGAATGAGTTTATGTGATCTTGAGGTGATCCTATGTAAAGTGGATAGCATTGTGATTTAAAGTATGATTTCTCATGATGTATATATGTGATGATGTTGGATTATGAAGTGTCCTCAAATGATAATGTTGTGACTTTATTAGTAGACTAAAGTGTCTCTTTTTGTTACTTAAAGTCTTGAATGCATGAATGTGTGAAGTGGGCTAGAACTAAGAGATTGTGCCCTTTCTATAAATGCTAAAAGAAGAATTCTAGGCCAGGACTTGAATCGGCAGAACTAAGAAATGGTGCCCTTTCATAAGTATAGCTTTCCTAAGTAAATATATAACCTTGAAGGATGAGCCTTAGGGCGATATTCCCATCTTGAGCGAAATGATAGACTTAGAGATGGATGGAGCCGAAACGGCATGGAATCCTTATCTAAGAAAGTTAAATGAGCTATCCTTATGAACCTTGATTGGCTATGACTAAGAAATGGGGCCTTTCTTGGGAAGAGGTACTATGAGTTGGTTGAACTAGAAAAGGAACCTTCTCTAGCACATATGTGATTGAATATTCTATGGGAAACAAGGCTAGCACCGGGTGGATGTGGTTAGGAAGGTGGCCTAGTTGAGTATGAGATTAGGCACAAAGAACTTCCTTGGACATCCCCAAACCATGTGCCTACATGGGTTGCTTACTAGTTCTACCCTTGGCAAGTAGAACAACCTCCACGGAGTAGGATAGACTCCGGATTCCATGCCTAGCTAGTATGGTCTATGTCGGTTATGCTTATTCCCATCATGTGGG
>JAJOOF010001069.1:0-50057 GCA_029582545.1 Solanum lignicaule | reverse complement strand
CCCAGATCTCGCTCTCTCACTCGCCTCTCTCACTTTATACAAAAATGCAAATGTATAAAATGCGTGAAAATTGTATATATACATATATTTTCGTTCCCTTCTCTCCCCTCTCCCAGATCTCGCTCGCTCACTCGCCTCTCTCACTTTATACAATTGATCTTTTTGTATATGTATACCAAAGCAGATTATACAACTGTTTTTTTTTGTATATGTATAGCGAATTATACATATATATGTTTGCTATGGAGCGCAATTATGCAAACTTTGTTATAGCATACAAATATGAATTTTGTGTTTGCTATATTTGAAAGTTGCTCTTAAAAAAAATGACAGTTAGTTTTCCCACTATTTTAACGGAATCGAACATTTTTTGGGATTAATTTCCTTACATGAAAATTAGGTTTCTTATTTATCTCCTAAAAATTTGATCCTATATTATTATTTATCTTATACTCATCTTTTTTATTCTCAATATTGAACTCTCTCCTACAATTTTTTTTAATTTACTTTGCTTACAAGTTATAAAAGAACAAAATTTACTTTTGGGTGTCTTCTTCAAAATCTCAAGAAGTGCAACAAGCAATCATTATATTGAAGAAACGCAACACTATTTCGATATTGTTATACATATCAACTTATTAAATTCGTGAGCAAGGTTTTATTATTCTAACTTCATTTTATAGTTTTTTCTTGAAAATTTGTTATTGTTGATATTCTTAGTTCATAAGTATATATATCCTTGTTTTAGTTATTATTAAAATTTATTCAATTACTAATTGAACAAAATGATTATAAAATAATAATTAATGACTTCGCATCTAAAAAGGTTAGAAAAGTAGATTTTAAAAAAATATATATGATGATTTTTTTAAAGAAAAAGAATTAAGAAAAAAATATTAGGACCCCCTCGTTAAGGTTTGGCTTTAGGCCCCAATCTTGTTGAGTCGGCCCTGATTTGAGGGCATAGTCACCGAACATCTTTCATCAGAATATTATACTATGCATATATAAATTAATATTATCAAAAATAATTTTTTAGAAATATATATTAAAGTTTCGAATACCCTTGACAAAGTTTGTAGCTTCGCCATGTATTAGAGCAAAAGCTATATCTATGGATAGTTTACGCTAAATCCCAAAGGTGAGTTTTTGTCTCTCAAAGAGGAGGGATCTCTTTTCCTAGTTGTGTAATTTCACTAATTAATATTTTTTCCGTCTCAATTTATGTAACATGTTTTGAATTTTGAAATTTAAATAAGTCTATTTTTTATTATAAATTTTTCATATATCTTTTAAATATTTTGAATTGGACTCTATGTCACTGACAAAAAGTATATTTCTAGTTTGTATGATTGTATCTAATTGGCCCAAGTCCTTCCACAGGGAATAGGTATTTTAATAATGGATTGTAGGGTACAACTTTTTGTAACTTTAGCAATAAGTATTTAATTAGCAAACAGACCAAAAATACTCATTGTAGAAGTTGGTAAACATTGTAATTATTGATAATCGAGACGTTCTAGGAAGTATTACTCTCTCTATCCCTAATTACTTGTTCACTTTTGAATTGACACACATATTAAGAAAATAATTAATGACATACTGAATTTATCATTTTACCCCTATTAATTATGAGGTGAATGAAAAGTTCTACATTTTTCAAAGTAATTAGTCATTTAGTTGAGGGTATAATAGGTAAAAAAAAATTTGTCCTTTTTTGATTTGTCAAAATGGACAAGTAATTATGAACAACTATAAAAGAAAAAGTGGACAAGTAATTATGAACAACTATAAAAGAAAAAGTGGACAAGTAATTAGGAATAACTATAAAAGAAAAAATGGACAAATAATTAGGGACAAGAGAGTAATAACAGAGAAGTAGCTGATGGCTAAAGTTAGAAATCTCCTTTTCCCTTTACGAAAAAGTCATGAAAACATTTGATCGATTTTGACGTTAAATTTTTTGTTCTGTACGTATTAGTTCAAAAGTTTCATAATTATTTTCCTTTTGATTCCTACCTTTAATCATACCCCCTTTTAATTTTCCATTGTTTTTCTCAGCATGACAAAAGGATCTTTGAATATATTTTCAATGGCCCTACTATTCACAACTTTAGTTGTACACTTTAATACCCAAAACACTGAGGAGTCGTGGTTGTGAGGTATACGGTACAATAATCTCAAGGATAAAATGATTCTGCGTTTGGTTGGATTAGGCAGTCGTGTGATTATTTATCCTATTGTTTAGCCAATTTTTCATGAAAGGTAAAAGGGGATAAAGGAACCGTGTGTTGATTGATTTATACCTTAGTGATGAGATAAGTTTTCTCATATACATGGTAGAGTAACTTAACACATGATAACTTATTTCAAAATAACTTGTTTCCAACCAAACGACCCTGACATAAGTAGAACCAATAAAACGTCGAGCTGAGCTAATCAAGATGGCGACTTTAGACCCAAGAACTTTTTTTTGGCGGAACATTACTTCTTCATAATTTTTTTTAACAAGGTCAAAAATTAAATTAAATAGTGATCCTAATTAAAGAGACTTACCATGAAAAATTCTGATGAAAAGCACTGAAAAGCATAGAGAGTTCTTTGTTCTTCTGGACTGTACACACCTCTATTTAGAAGGATCTAACTACAATTCTCTTTGGACAAAGAGAGCAATTATCAACGATCCTTATAAGAAAAAGGGCCCATGTAGTTTGTTTTTGGACAAGCTACACATTTGGCCTGCCTGCCAAAAATAATTGTATTTATTAGCTAATAGATAAAAAAATATATTTTATGTATATATTAATATAAAAAATATATATATACTTATTGACTAGTATTATTTTGGTGAACGGTTATTCTGGAATAATTACGGCCCTAAACCCTTCGGCCAACTAGTTTACTAAATATGTTCAAAGTGTATAAATTGTGTATACTTTATACTAAATATATGTATACTATATATATAATACACATGCTTATACATAACATAAACATTGATATATTTTGGTTATAACTTATATTGATAAGCTAGGCGGCTTAACAATATATATTCGTAGCTTTCACTCGTTTCAATTTGAGTGAACTTCTTTCAAGCCCAAGAAAGTGAAGAAACCCGAGGACCCATAACTAACAACGTTCCTAAACATAGGAGCTTCATTCAATTCTTTCAGGCAGGGTAATTACGTAGCAGATATACTAGCTAAGTGAGGATCCAGGCTGACAAACTATGACAAGGCTATCTTTTTGCAATTTCCGCCGGAATATATCAAAGACCAGCTTGCTAAAGACAAGAACGGAGATATCTCTACTAGACTAATTAGGCCATCTATGTGTAATAAGTTAGCCCAATTTGGTAACCTCGTTGTAACTCCTAGCCCATCAAGGGAGTACGTTCTAGCTAACTCTTCTTTAATTCCGTAGCATATCATCCTTTCAACCAAAAAAACATTTCATATATGCTTTCTTGTTATATGGTAATTTAAATGATCTTTCTGCATAAAAGAATTACATTTTCTTAAAGCAATTACACTACACGCATGACGCATTACTTCATTCATCACTCACAATCACCCTCCATTTAAGAAATGTGCCTTTCTGCATACACAAATTAAAGAGTGTGTACTATAATAGGTAACAAACTATTTACATATAGTCATCAGGCCACTAAAGGGTATCACAATATAACATGAAATTTCCAATCCAAATCAACCACTATTTGATGATAGCAGAGAATATACATACAAGCAGTTGCATGATATGAATAAAATGGCGATAATCGTCATCAGAATAATAAGCTTGAAGAATCGAAGCAAGAAATACGTTGCCTCTTGTTCGGATAGGCTGAATATTCAGGAAATGCAGAAACTTTATCCAGTATAGAACTAAACGCCTGTCGAACAGAGGATACGAAAATTTCCCGAGCCTCAATAGTGGCACATCCTCCATCGATCAAATTCGTGAAGAGAAACACGTTCTTCACTCGACTTCCTAACGTTGATATTTCCGACTTCACTAAATTCACATGAAGAGAATTGATAGTTTCCTTTAAATCTGATAAAAGATGAGGCCTGTATTCACAACAAATGGATGCCCTGTAAAGACATGTCCCATCTATTGCATTTTCAGCAATTATTTCAACTTTTATTTCATCAGAGTCCAATGGTATGAAGAACCTTTCACTAACATGAGTTGCTGTTTCCTTCAATTGTTTTACTTGACATACTACTTCAGCTAGCAATGCTGCTTTGTCCATCTGAAGTAAAAGTTTTAACCATTAGTTAAAGATCAATCAAAGTAAATCATTATCATGACATGAAAATGAAAGTCTGTTTCAATTGAGTCTGATGTGTATAATCAACGATGTAACATATTTAATGGACACACTTGCAAAAAAAATTCTATAATTCAAGTCAGAAGTGTAAATTATGCTGACAAACTTAAGGGGCTGTTGTTGTATTCCGCCAAATAGTCCTAGGCTAGTCCTTTCTAGAAAAGTAGGTCATGGTAGATGACATGAAAATGATAAACTTAATAGAAAATAAGTGTTTAAGTCAAATGATTAACTCATAGTTGTTAAGGTCATGTCGTCAGTTTTTGACCAAAGTGCTAACTGCAATAATATTACTACTAATTAATTGGTGAACAAAGTCAAAAAGTGATCAAAGAGACACAGTCCTAACTACTTTTGCCAATAATATAACTAATTAATTGAACAAATCAAAATGTGTTAGCATAGATAAAGAGATAGAAGTCACCAGCCGACTTTTCACTCTACAGGTTAAGCCTTCATCAAATGAAAATTCAAACCGCCAAAGAGTTTACTTTAGTGATGAACTTATAGTGCAAATTTTATATCTCTAATGTTTCCATCAATACAAGTTACTCTAAGAACTAGCAATTCCTAATTATGATCTTTGAGGTTTTACGTTTAAATTTCTGACACTTTTTATTTTTCAAACCCCTGAAAATCCAGGATCTACAATTGATTATGAAAGGACCACATCAAACTAATACTTGTTCAATTCTACATAGAAGTATAGTCTCCCTGAATTTCCTTCTATCAGAACAAAGGGGGGAAATAAACAGAAAGAAGTAAATGAAACAAGAACTGTCAGAGGCACATAATGGAAACAAGTTGGACAGTTAGCCGGTTAATTTATTGATTACCGAAAAAGAGCGATGGATATATAATTTTCACAATAAAATTAACTTTATATCTATGAAGTAAAAAAAACCCTTCCGCCCCTCTAGTTCCACCCTGACTAGGAACGCATTGTCAAACTTGGATCTAGTGACCGGTGAATCACAGATCAAAAGGCGAGATTTAGAGAAATTCTTCATTAATCTAGCAGCCGAAAACAGACTCAGCCTTCAAGATTTATGCACTCAAAATGAAAATTCATTTCTTATTTTTCTTTATCTGTGAGAGTTAGGGAATACAACCAGGTTTGTTTCAATCCAAACTTAGGTAAAAACTTGTGCAAGTAAGTGACACAAAACTGACCTAACAACAATAATTCAAGTTCCAAATTGCAATAGTACTGACATTTCTACATCTGTTATCAGATTCACTACCAATATAGATCATACCATGGAACAGCATAATTAATAATATACAATTGATGCACCAGACATGTAATCTAAAAATTCAATTATGTACTATCATTCTTTAATCATCATTATCAACAGAAATGGAGAGAACTTACTTTATCAGAAGATGGCACAAGATTCCTGAGTGTGGACAAATGAGCATTGATCCTCTGCCTTCTTCGCCTCTCTGCCTCGCTATGGCTCTTCAATGCAGCAATTGTTTTCCCCTCTGATTTTCCAATTTTTTTCTCCACTCTTCCACTAGCCTTCACTAATTCACTTTTCTCACTATCCAACACCAAACTTTGAACAACCCCTTTTGCCTCATTCTCACAAAACTCACCACAGTTCATTCTAACAAATTAACGCACACCAATACAATAGTCCTTTATTTTTTTTGTATATTATTGTATATGGATGGTATATGTAACAATACTTCACATTTCAAACAAGATTCAACAAATTAAAACTAAATTTTTTAGTCACTGGGATTCAAAAACAAATTTGATAGTACCATCTAAGGGTCAGCTCCCGGAGGGCGAGTTGTCGGAGCAAACCAAAAAGAGATCATTCGAGGGACAATCTTGAAAATTGAGAAAATCTTGGCAGCAGATTGAGTGTTAATTGTGATAGTTGAGAACATAACTGCCATAGAAGATGTAAACTAAAAAGATTAAAAAAATAAAATGTGAACTTTAAACAAATTATGGGGAAAACAAAAATTAGCAAGAAAACATCCACATTTTCTTTCTAATGGTCAGCATCTCGATGAATATGAAGTTGACCCTGTTGAGCAAATCGATGTAAACAAATCGAAACCCCAGAAATAAACAAACAAAGATTTTGTGTGTTGTTGAAAAGGACAAAATGGACACAAGACTTTTTGATCTTCTTGGTTTTGAAGATGCAAAAAAATTTGCTATGGCTTATGGTGTTTAGTGTAGGAGTTGATATAAATAGAGAATTGAAAATTTGCCAATTCAAGCAAAAAATGATTAAAGAAATATGTATTTTTGTTTTGTGTAAATAAAGGACAATGTATACTTGAATTATAAAATGAATGCAAGTGCGTATGTGGAGAAATTCAAATAAGTTGAACATACCATGAAATATATAAAATATTGGATAAAGGTATAAATGTTATATATTCATGATTTTAAAAGTTAATATCTCAAAAAGTAGTTCAACTATGTAAATTTATGTAGTAAAGTCATTAAATTTTGTCTTGTATCAGTAAAGTCACTCAACTAAGAATTCTTATCTTACAAAAGCATTCAACTTAGAGTTTTTATCTTACAAAATCACTTGCCCTAATTTAACATTAAAAAATCTAACATAACAAAATAAATTTATTTTTTTATATTATACACGGACCCCACAGATACATAAAATTCATTTTTTTACCCAATCCACTGACAAATTAAATAACGAATTCAAATAGATGATTAAATATTTTTTAACGCGTATTTTAGCGAGAAATTGAACTCTAAAAATGTTTATGTTATAAATAAGAGAAAAATTATTGTTACTAAAGTAAAAAGAAAACGTTGGCCTGGCAAAAAATATCACAGTAAAGTCAAAATATTCTAAAATATGATAACAAATAAATAACTTATTGATAAAACAAATTCAAAGTCAACGAAAAAGAAATAAATATTGCACACGCATTTGGTATTGGTAAAATTTATTCAATACCGTATGATACTTAATTTATACGTGTTTCAAAATAAATTGTATCATTTAACTACAGTTATTAATCATAGAAAAGAGCTAAAAATGGCAGATCTCACGCTAAAATGCTAGCTGAAATTATTTACTTACCGATCAACCTAAATATGTTATTTTAATTTGGGAGTGTGTGGGTGGGATAAAAGAAATTAATTTTCCTTAATTTTGTTTATTTGATTTGGTTGAGTGATTTTTGAAGAAAAAAGTCATAAGTTGAGTGATTTTATTGATACAAAATAAAGTTTAATGACTTTACAACACAAATTCTCATAGTTGAGTGATTTTATTGATATAAAATAAAGTTAAATGACTTTACAACATAAATTCTCATAATTGAGTGACCTTTAAGATTTTAACTCTTTTAAAATGTTGCCCTTGTCATTTTACCTTTAAAATAATATTTTTTTCCTATTTGTGTTTGGTATCTGTTTTGACGCCTGACTGATTCAATTCACGTCGAAAAGTCTCCAATGAGTTAAATCATTCCCTATCAAAGACGACTATACATACTCAGGGTTCAAACCTAAAACATTTAATTAAGAATGAATGAGTATTTACCGCGTTCCTACCATCTTTGATGATGTCTTTATTAAAGATAGTACGTATATAAAAAAACAAAAACAAAAGAAGCAAACTTATGCAGTGTTTCTATGTAACGATGAAAGGTTATAACGTCCATTGATTGATTCTAATATAACCCCGGCCTATGATCCAAAAAGGGTGTTATAGTATTGTTTTTGAGAATCAAAATAGTGTGGTTCTTTAAATATTTTAAATGTATACTTCGTCACTTTTATAAAAGAAAAGGGCATATAATAGAAATTGTGAAAATATCAATTATTATATGTACTCAATTTTGCGTTAGAAGTTTGACAAATTGTCAAGTGCTGGGCCTAAGTGACAAGCAAATTAGAATATAATAACATGAGAGGAAAGAACAAAATTGAAATCTACAATCTTCAGCTTTATAACGAGTCAGAGACGAATTCAAAATTAGATGCTAATAAACTAAAGCCTAAGCATCCATCCATAGTCTCTTTCACACTCTCAAGTCTTAGACGTCATCTCCAAATGATCAGTCTATAAGCTCACCTAAGTCATTAGAGTTATTAACAAAAAAAAATATTTATTAAGGTTTAGCAATATTTCAGTTTTAATTAGTAGAATAAAACTTGATTAGCGCGCTAGCAATCCCCGGTCACCAAAGTCCAAAAGTAGTTGAAATTGCAATTATAGAGGTTGAATATTGCAGTGCATTTATTAAATAATTCCCTTTCTCAAGTGGTTAATATTTAAAATTATTCAGAATAGGCCCGAAACCGAAAACCACAAGAAACATTAGCCATCATGAAAGTTTTAATACAAACATTATTAATAATTTATTTGAGGCTGAGAACCTTTTATCTCTCAACATATGTAGCTTTAAATTATTATTTTTTAATTAAAAAAACCTAAATAAAAAAAAGTCAAAACTTAAAAAATCTCTTATTGTAGACCAATAGAAAGTCAAATTTGAAATATTCTTGTTTTAGAATCTCAAACTCCGTTGATTGATTTATTCTTAAAAAATTAATAGCAAGTTAACATCCATAAAATAAAACTAATATAATAAATAATTAAACTTGAAGTCATTATTAGGTGGTTAAAATAATTGTACTCAAATTAGCTGCTGAAGATTGGCTGGTGTAACCGTTTTCTGAAAGAGAAATATTGGTAGACTTATACTTTTCAGTTAGGTTTTAAAAGGTGTTCATATTCTAGTCATCCATGACGTGGCATTTGATGCTTATAAAGTAACAATAAAGAAAAAAAAGGTTTAGACTAAACCAAATCAGAATTAAAGTTAGTTCACTCAATTTATTATTAAGAAAATAATTAATTTCTGATTATATAAGTGAACACATATTCAAACCAAAATAAAAATGTTGAGTGAATACTTATTTCGGATAGGAGGAAATAACTAATTATCATGATGGAACAGAGTTGATAGTTAGCAATATTATTTAGATAGTACTAGTTAATTATCAGACTTCGAGTTAGCTATATATATATATTATTTAGTTGCATTGGAGCTCCAAATTCGAAGCACGCACTGCATAATTTTTTTGGGGTGATGCTCCCAACATCATTTTTTTCATATTCAGAGCTCGAATCCGAGACATCTGATTGAGAGTGAAACATTCTTATCACATTCCATGTTGGTAGATTGTGTTATGTTTAATTAACTAAGAAATTGCTTAGGAGTTTAGATGAAACTTTTTTTTGGTATATATATATATATATATATATATACTTGTGACTTGTGAGATTTGCGCTTAATAATATATCAATCAATATTTACTAGTCATAAGAATCCAAAACGACACGTACTCTTATTGGGACATTATTAATTTCATATAAGAACGCACGTCATATATTATTGTTGCAAGGGAAAGCCGGTGATAAGTCAAATCAAATTTAAACAATATAACCATTATATATTAGTATTTCACATGATGCACATACAATACAATTAAATAGAAGGTGGCACCTTTTTAGTGCTATAATAACGTAACTATGGACAATTCAATAAAAGTCTACTTCAAACCCACGACGTATTCACATATGTTTTTTGGAAAATCTGAGTAGATCAGTTGATTGGCTATGCGAATTTGTACTTGTTGTTGAGAATTCAAATTCACCACCTGATAATCCCTCCCCCTTTTCCCCTTCCCCAGCACAAACCTTTGTTTTTTCAAAAAAAAGTATTCACATATGTTTATGGTTGAAAAATATTTAAAAAGCTATAGGATATTTAATTTCCTTTAGGCAGTGGGATAAGAAGCCTTCATGGCAAGTCCACAAAGGCCTTTTTTATCATCAATATCCCTTTTCATGTGTGCATATCCATTTTCACCCCATTTACTGCCCCATGAATTCTTTATAATCCAATATTTTGCACCATCACTTGCAGCACCATATCCCACTGCTGTAACAGCATGGTTAAGCCAAGTGCTGCATGATCCACTAAATACACCACTTGAATAAAACTGGAAATCGAAGCTACTCCCATCAATGGCCACCGACACGGGTTGATTAGCCACAGCTTGCAAAAGGGCCTTCTCGTTGTTGGCCGGCACATCTTCATATCCTGTAGTAATTAGTTAAATGTGTTAAATGAGCGAGTTGAATTATATTTAGACAGGTTAATTAAAACATATTAAGTTAATAAATAGGTTAGGTTATAATTAACTCGTTCAGTGTTTGCTTGGTCTAGGATTTATTTATTTCTGTAGCAACTTTCATCGGAATAGTTAAACACCAAACTCACCCAAATCAAATATTTTTATTTTTTAATTTTTGGGCTAAATGTACCTGTACTGTTTGCTACTGAAACAGCTGATTTTTTCTTGTTGCAGACACCATCTGCTGCCTCGTATGGATAATTTGCTTCTGTAGTGAGGCCCTTATTTTTTATGATGAATTGAAAGGCAGTATCCAAGAGTCCTCCGGTGCAACCTACGTCCTCGCCTTCGACATCACAATCTACAAGCTCTTGCTCTGATAAAGGGATTAATTTTCCTGTTTTCACTTGGTGTAGGCCTTCCATAGCTGCTACTGCAGAAAATGCCCAACAGCACCCTGTATGTTTCCATAATATTAATGAAAGAAAAAGTGTGTTTTTGAAAGAGGCAAGCTAATTTTTTTGGAAATTTCCTTAAATTATGAGACAGTCACAAAGAAATGGAAATTTGTCCCCTGTTTTTTTTTTTTACACTCTGAAGTTTACAGTTTGTCATAATATTATATTAATTGATGTATAGTCTTTAATAAATTCGGAAAATAATTTGAAATGACTAGTTCATGTTAAAGAATAAAACTGGAAAAATAAACTTGTCTTTCTTTTGATATACTAAAGTAGACAAGTTACAAGTATAAGGAGAGGCAGTGCTAGTAAGGATCTAGGGGTTCATTTGAGTAGTGGCGTAGCCATCCTTGTGTCAGGGTGTCCAATTGGACACCCTTCGTCAGAATATTATACCGTATATACAAGTAAAATGATAAATAAAGTGGCTAAATAACATATTTTAGACACCCTTGACACAACAATATCATGTAGCCTAGTGGTTTTCGGTTCCTTTAAGGCCTTAATCTCAAATGTAAAATTCAGTTCCTGATTAATTGATTTTGTAAATACCCAAGAGCTTCAAATAAAGAGAAATAATAAGACTTAGATGCAAGGCCATAGTTCACAATAAAAGAGCAGCAGAATAAGAAAAAATTGAAACTTTGTCAGCTGAAAACTCAAATTCACCAAACTGCAAACAACCCAAACCAGAATAAATGGAAAAATCATCATATAAGGAAGCAAAAATGGAAAAATCATCATATAAGCTATGAGAATGGGTGAAAGTGTATCTCTTAAGAAAAATGAGAGTAAAATTAGTAATTAGGATGTTTGAGTCTATGTGGAGGTGAGAGTTGTTTGGTGCTTATGTGGCATCCACGTGGCATCCATGTGGCGTCCACGTGGTGTCCACATGGCACTTAACACACCTCTGTTAATAGTAAGGGTAAAAGTGACCCAATACTTAAACGGAAGGGTACTTTTGAGCCAAAATATAGTTCAAGGGTATATGTGAGCTATTTTCAATAGTTCAGGGGTATTTTTGAGCCTTTTCCGTTAAAATTATTTTTATGTGTATATAGTGAATATTTACTTCTTCATATTTTAAATATCTTAATGAATATCCTAACTTTGCCAGTAAGTATAAGTAAATATTTATTTTAATATAATTAAAATAGTGAACAAGAAAAAATAAAAGAAGTAGGGGAAAAATCTTGACTAACCACATTCCATTTGGTCCTTGATAGGGGTAACAGCTCCTTTCTTTCTCCAATCCATAGTTGGTGGTACGTCTGTTATATTAGCGTACCTAAAATGTGTTTTTGGCTTTGAGGAGGACATGATAACATTAGGGTGCGATGAACTCTTGTAACCTGTATGCAACACACGAAACTCTTCATTCGTGAGATCAGCAAATTTATTAACGCCAAGTTTGTACCCTTTATCTTCTCCTGCATTAAAAGTTTCTATACGTTTCACGTTTTCTTTGAATATCTTAAAACGCATTTCTTTCTCTTTCAAATCGTTGTAAATTTTGTCATGATGGGCAATCCATTGCTCATGCCTAACTCGCATGGTTGTCTCATAGTTGATTGGACGTGATGAAACTAATTGAGAACTCCAAAGTCCAAAAACTAGGAAGAAAAATGCTAAGCAAAGGTATTGGCTAGGATTTGTAAATATGGCCATTATGGAACAACTAGTTATTTTATTATGAATAAGGAAAATTAATTATTATTTTTCTTGGATGAATGTTAAAGCATGCTTGGCCAAAGGTATTTATAGGCAAGAAATTCCTTCAAGTTGAATCTCCTGTTGTTGTTGCATAGATAAAGTCATAAGTACTATTTTAGATTTCTTGCACAATTTTCTAACTCATTAGGTGTTCGATCAAACTTTTGAGAGAGCATAAGTGTTTTGGGGAACTAGTAAAATATATTTTTTAGAAGCTAAAAAAAAAAATAGATTTTCTTCAAAAATAGGATTTTTGAAAATTAAAGTATTTTTGAGAAAATACACTTAGAAACACTTTTTACAAGTTCGGTCAAATATTAATTGCTGCTCAAAAGTAATTTTCAAATTGATTAGTCAAACACAGATTACTTCTAACTAAAAAAAATTCAATGAAAAATTGTTTTCAAATAAGCTAATTTTAGAAATTTGGCCAAACAAATTAATTACTAGACACTTTTAGATGGAACTAGATCAGTTATCGTGCTTAGCATGCAAATTGTTGCATACTACCTCGATGGCTGAATTTTTTTATTTTCTCTTAATATAAATTTGTTAAGAAATCTTTATTAGTATCTTCTTGTTGCGGTACTAAAACAGCTCAAAAAGACTTAAATGTGTGTCACTCATATCATTCAAGTATTTATCAACTATACATGTGTTTTCGTGTGTGCATCTTCAAACATAGTAAAGGTAATAAATTGACCAATAGAAAGTCCCCGCATCATTATTTTGCCATCTCCAAACTTATCTCATGAAACATCGACTTGGAATTACTAGTTGTTGGTCTAAAATGACTTAAAAATACTCCTAACATGATATTACGTCTTCTTCAATAAAAGGCCGCATATACTAAGGGGTCGTTTGGTGTGAGGGATAAAAATAAATAGTGATGTAATAAGAAAATAGTGATGGAATAAAAGTTTTATATCTTGTTTGGTTGTCATGTTTGGGATAACTTATCCCACCATTTATATCATAGTGATGGTATAAGTTATCCCATATGCATGGTGGATAAGTTATCCCAGGATAGATAACCCCAGAATAACTAATTCTGGGATAACTTTTTCCCAACCAAACGACCCCCAGTATTCATGAGTCTGGAGTCAAAAGGGCAAAAAAAATTGTCAAAAATACCAAATGGGCACATCAATTTTTTATTTAACCAACAGGGTAAAATCGTTCCTGAGGGAGCGATATCCTTGGAAGAAAATTAACTCCGTCTACTCCGTTAAAATAAACAAAAATCGCTGCTCCAGCATCGATTTTGTCAAAAAAAAAATTCAAATGAAGCAGCCTTTTTTTAAAAAAATAAATAAATTAATATCGCTGCAATAGGAGCGATTCTCTTTTATTTTTTTAATTTTGTTCCAAAACTTCTTTAAAAAAAGAGTTTAAAGACAAAACGCTTTGGAAAAATAAAAGTTTTGGAATAAAACGCTGCTCAGCAGCTATTTTTAAAAAAATATAAAATTTAAAGAAAATCTCTGCAACTTTAATTTAATTTTTCTATGTAAAAAAAAAAAACGCTGCTCGAACAGCGATTTTTTTTTTTTAAAAAAAAACCGACAAAATCGTTGTCGGTGCAGCGATTTTATTTTTTGGGCAAATTTGCTGCTGTTGCAACGATTTTATGATTATTATTTTTTTGACAAAATCATTGTTGTGGTAGTGATTTTGATATATTTTAACGTAACAGAGTAGACGAAATTAATTTTTTCCGAAGAATGAACGATTTTACCCTTTTGATTAAAAAAAAATTAATGTGCCATTTTAAAATTTTTGACAATTTTTTTTTTCTTTCCCTTTTGACTCCGAACTCTTGTATTCATCACTTTATAGGTAACTTCTTTCTCGCTTTTCTATGTGACTTCTACAAATAATACTTCTTTCTTTCGGTAGTCACATTCTCTATTTCCATCACATGACTCCTATTGGTAATTCAAAATTTTGAATTTTGGTATTTAGGAAATAACACTAAGAATATGGAAAATCATCATGATTTCTATTCAAGTGGATCGATCTTATCCAGTACTCCCACCCTCCATTTTTATTTGTTATGTTGCGCTTTTTGAAATTTAATTTGATTAATTATCATAGTTAAATTATATTACGTTAATTCGATATTTAAAATAAAAAAAATTAGATATTCAAAATTATACGAAAAATATTATACATTGCAATTTTTTGCATATCAATATGATAAAAAAATACATCATAAAATGTTAGTCAAAGTGTATATAATTTGACTCTAATTAAAAAGGAAATCATGACAATTAAAACTAGACGGAGAGAGTAATGTACTGTTTATGGTATACATGGACTATAGTATACGGAACCATCACCACATGCAACTCATTATGGAAGAGTTTTGACTTAAATGATTGATACACATGCCTAGCTAAAGGCTAAACAAGTAGTAGTACTTATAATATTGTGTATCACATTTCATGCATATATATGTAGCTTGGAAAATGTTGACTAGGTAGGGATGTTTGACACGGAAATCTAACTTCATGCTCACAATAATTTTAGCAATTAGTTACTGAATTAATACTAGTTACTTTCAGTCTCCATTTAGTAGCTATGAAACTGACAAAATGATCTCATTATTTAGCCACTATCATTTTAAACAAGAAAAGAGCTTGAAGCGGATGAAATGGATCGGGGATGGATTAAGCGGGTGGTTTTCTAAAAGAATCTAGTATTTAAAATTTGGAGCGAGTCATTTTATTTTGAGTTTGCTATGCGTCTCTCTTTCAAATTAAGGGTAAATTTGTATCAATATATAATGAGAGGAATATATTTGAGCTAAAAGTATAACGGGAGGGTAATATTTGAAACGAAAATACAATGAGGAATATATTTAAACTAATTCGGGTAATAAAAGGATATATTTTTAGCCCTATTTCGATCCGTTGATTTAAATGGGAGGGTTCAAATAAGCTATAGGATGCAATTGCAACAAAAAAAAAACATATTGGGCCAAAAGGTTAACTGATAGATGATATTTAGAACTAGATCAATAGATCAAAGACATATTTGGTCTTTTTCCATAAAAACCATAATGAACCTGCCCGTTTACTTCCTGGCTTATAACTCTAAAAATTGAAGTCTTCGTATCCAACGAGGATTTTTATACGTTACTATTTCTTTCACATGAGGATCTCTTTGTTGAGCTTTGAGTGATATTGTGAACTGAATATATCCATGAACACAAATCATGACAAAATATAAAACATTTCATTCTTCTTTTTCTGGAATAAAATAGTTCTAATTACAAGAATCTCTGGGTCAGCAAAATTGAATAATTAACTTTATGAAAAAATCCAAATGGAAAAAACTCTTTATCATGGAATCCGTGTAATGGTGATACTCTTTAAAAGTAAAAGGAATCTATTTCATAGAAGCAAAACATATACTATCAACACGTACGAAAAGTGTAGACCCCAAAAATTTGGAAGTAAAAGGAATCTATTTTATGCATCAAACAAAATTTGGGTCACGTTAATTTGTGGGATCGCTTGATTTAATTTGTTATGTATTTTGTACGTGTCTACTAAGTGTGAAGCATAATCTCTTACTCTATTGTGCTATTAGCCACAAGTTAACAGAAAAAATGATAATGATATTGAGTGATTTGAACGGAATCTTTTAAATTTAATTTGTTTTTACAATCAACTTTTGAATTTCATGATCATAAAAAGTGTGTATAGTATATTTAAAATATGTTTTGAATTTCGTAGATATATCAATTATTAAGGTGAACTAAATATTGAATAAAGAACTTGCAAAGTATAGAAATTTAATATTTTTTTTAAAAATGGATTAAAAAAGAAAAGTCACACATTTTAAATTTTAAATTAAAAGGACGGAATATTAATTAAAAAAAAAGAGAATTTTCTTTTGAATAATAAATAAGATAAGAAAGAATAATGTTTTGTTTAGGAGACATGATGACGTACTCTCTAGTCTAATGTCATTAGAAAATGGCGGCCGTTTCGTTTTCATATGATGCATAATAAAGGCAAGGACTAATCACTAACCTAATTAATTTGTACTTATAATGACTTTAATTTCTTATACCTATTAATAATTGTAAATAGATGGTTATGAATGCTTCAAATGTTATTTCATCACCTGTCAATTAGCATCTAAGGACTTTCTTAATTAGAAGCAATTGATTAGCAAAACCATGCATCCTTGTCAGTCACTTTAAACAAAATTGATAAACTTGAATTGGATTTGAATTTATATATTGATAATGCAAAGATTAGTTGCATTATCAGTGTTTGAACCTTTTGATGATAGGTTATTTAATTTACTATTCTAATTTCTATAACAGGCTAGAATTATGTTCATAGTATGAATTTATTTGTAACATGATTAAATTTATAAATAGACTGATTGAGTAAATATTTTTATAGTATAAATGTATAATTAATGTGTAAAATTTACTGGCCATGATCATGAATACTACTTCAATATCTATATACCTTTCTGTTTTAATGTACTACTACTTTTTTTAAGGGTGAGAATTCTTTTCTCCCTGTGATTTTGTGTGTAGCATCAAACTAGTACGATTTAATCAAGTGCATCATTTATCCTTTTTGTTATATAGGTGTCGATAATATTATACCAAATTTAATATATATATATATATATATATATAAATAAGTAGTTCGCTTGCTCCATTTTTAGATTATAAATTCACCCTTGCGAATGAAGAATTATTAGTATATTATAAATTGCTCTCAATTTAACATATTATCAATGTCTTTTGATATTTTGTACTTGAGAAAGAAGAATATTTGAGAGAAATATATACATAAACTTCATACATAAGTGCCTAAACTTCATTCATTCATGAATGTGATCTCTTAATTTTAAATAAAATTTATATTTTCAGACACAAATATTTTCAATTTTAATTCCTCCTGTCTAAAGTTATGATTTTAGGCCATGATATATAAATATGGGAAAATTGTATGAAATAGCAAACTATTAATTCAAATTAAATGTTATAGCCATAGTTTCTTTTATTTGTAATTCGCAGCAAACATTCCATGTTTTTTGTCATCTCATTTGTATACTGAAATATACAAATGCATGACCCATTTGTATGCCGAAATATACAGATGCAGGACTCATTTGTATACCAAAATATACAAATGTATGACCTATTTGTATACCGAAATATACAAATGCAGGACCCATTTGTATACCGAAATATACAAATGCAGGACCCATTTGTATACCAAAATATACAAATGCAGGACCTTTTGTATACCAAAATATACAAATAGACCCAAATACATACTTATTTTTTTATGTATATGTATACCGAAATATACAAATTAATAGCCATAGCAAACATAAAGTTTGCTATGGAGCTCAATTATACAAACTATAGCTATAACATACAAATATGATTTTTATGTTTGCTAAACCTAAAATTTACTCGATAGAAATCCCAAAATTGGCTATATTGCGCACTTCACCTATTGGGGAATTAGGATAGCAGGATTGGACATGGACTTATAAGCCCAAACCCGTTACAAATTTGGAGACCGTAAGCCCAAACCCTAAACCCAATTGATTTCGGACTTATAAGCCCCAACCCTAAACCCAATTGATTTCGGACTTGGCTAAACCCAAACCTTCAAATACCGATTTACTCCTCCTCCTCCTCCATGCCTACAAACTCGTTCTTCATCCGACGAAATCCTCGCACTTGTTTTTCTTCTGCAAAAAAAAATCGCACTTCTCTTTCTTCTGCAAAAAATAAAATCATCAGGGTAAGTTGTTTATCTCCCCCTCTGATCTCTTATGTTTCTTCGTTAAATTTATGTAAAGAAAAAAAAATCTAAAATTAGACTTTTCATGGAGAATAATATGTTTGTATAATAATTGTAGTGCCGTATTGTAATCTGTTTCTCTTTAAAGTTTTGTTATCTGTCCATGCACATGATTCAATGTTATAGTGATTTATAGACAATTTTATATACTTTAGTTAATGAAAAGGGATTGAAGTCTAGTTTAGCACATTGTTATATCCAATTTTGGTCGGTTCTTTTGGTCTATTGGAATAGTGCTCTAGTATTTATTTTTTCTCTTAACGCAGATCAGCAGTTGAAGGTGTGAGGCTTGGATATCAGTGTAAAGATGAGTGTAGGATTTAGAGAATATCTACCTTTTAGAGAAAAGGTATGAATTGTTGAGTATTGGAATGGTTAAACTCTGAATAGTGTGGAACACATATAGAAGATTCGTATAATTGTTTCTAACTACTTGGGACATTTGGAATTGAGATTTGTCATTTGAGGTAGCGATATTCCTATCTGGTGGAATGGAAAAAATCTGAATAGTACGGAATGTATATAGAAGATTCATATAGTTGACTCTAACTATTTGGGCCCTTTGAGATTGAGATTTGAGGTAGTTGTTTGATTAATTGATTGCAAATCCTATCTAGTTTCATTCTGTTGTGTAGTTCTGCAATCAGGGGCAATCGTGGATCTTAAGGGTGAATTTCGGTTCACGTGAATCCATGACCACCCCTTCAAACTAGGTATATTGTATGCATAATTCTCATACCCATGGTCTGAGAGGTGCACTGATTGGGTAACTATATTGTATGCATAATTCTCATACCCATGGTCTGAGAGGTGCACTGATTGGGTAACTACTTTGTTTCTGCAAGGAGGAGGGATGAAAATCCACCTATTCTTGTTCCTGTAGCTCTTCTTTTACCTTTACCTTTCTTTCTTTCTTTCATTTGTTTTCCATTGCCAACTATAACCTTATTACATACCTGCTACTAATTATTGTTTGCTCACTAAATTATTCTCAGTCTATATCACAAAAGTAGTAGTGTGGGAAAAACTTACGGGCATACGGTGTTTATACCTACCAAACGAATATACTGACACATGTCTTCTCACACATGATTATAACTAAATCATAATTAATTAATATGTATTGTTACTTTAATGTATCACTTAATTATGGCTAATTGATTTAGTCAAGTGTATACACCGACTGTGGGTTAATTTGAACCCTAGTTGTGCAACCATTTTCATGAAATTCTAGATCCGCCACTGATCAGGTGCCAGGTTGTAATTGCAGAACCTGATATGTAATAATTGGATGATGGTTTATTGGTATATTGCACCTATGCACTCCCATCATCTCTGCTATTGATACAATTATTCATAGGACTGTAACATGGATATTCATTTGCAATCCTAAGCTCATAGAGTTTCATGATTTTAATCTCAAAGTTTCTTTGTGGTGAGTTAATGTCACAAGAAACAAACTGTTCTAGTTTTGATTGAGGAATTGGATCTTTTTATGATGCTATTTTTATTTTTTGTGGCATTCTGTTTATTTTTTAAATTTTGTCCTACCCTACTTTTATGTCTTGAATTATTCCCTTGTTTAATTTAGGAAACCATAATTCCTATTAGTTTAGGAGACCCGTTGTCCTAATAGATTTGGAAAAGGAAACATTGTCCTTATAGGATTGGGAAAACCTTCTCCCTATAGGTTTAGGACTACTTGTATCTATATATAGGGTATGTAGTTGAGGATTCTAAAGCATTGTAAAACTTGTTCTCTTTCTTTCATAGTGGAAAACTCTCTTTGCTTTTGCTGGGAGGAGTAGGCCTAGCCGAACCTCATTAAATCCTTGTGCTATTCTTCTTCTCTATTTTCTTTGTTTGTGATTGTGTAATCCACGATATTTCCGCAACATATTGCATTCACCTTTACCATATTAATTTAACGGTACAACTTTCAGTTATATCTTCATTTTATATGTACATACCTGTAATTGCTTTATGTCATTTGAGGTTGCTGATTGGCAACAACTTCTGTGCTGAAAAGTGATTTGTGAAATGCTAGATAATGGGGGTGAAGTGAGCATCAACTATATAGAATTATTCAAGACATCAATATGATGAACTATATCTTTCATGGTCTTTAAAGATTTTTGGTTATTAACTTGTTATACAAGCATTTTCATGGGTTTCACAAAATGGGCTACATGTCTTATCTCACTTCATGAGTCGATGTAGTAAATCATGGTTATTCTTACACATGCATATTCTTAGATAGTTTCTCCTTGTGATGAATATGCATGGTAGCTCTGCAATATTCTTCTCTTACACTGATTTCCGTTGGCTGTAAACAGATAAAGTGACCTAGTACCAATGGAAGCAGCTAATGTTAGTATTGATAGTTCTCAAAAAGCCTCTGATGTTAGTATTGATCCAAAACCTCAAGTTATATTCCGCTGCAAGAAATGTCGAAGGATAGTTGCATCAGAAGAGCAAGTTGTTCCACATGAACCTGGTGAAGGCCAAAAATGTTTCGAGTGGAAAAAGAGAAGCGACAATCCCTACAACGAGCCACCTCAATGCACCTCTATTTTTGTTGAGCCCATGAAGTGGATGCAAGTTGGTTAGTCTCATTCCTAACTGTTCTTTTATTCCTATACAAAATTGCCTTCTATCCTTTCAAATTTCTAATGTCACTGATTCTCATCTAACAGTGGAAGATGGTTGTGTCCAAGATAAGCTTCAGTGCCTGGGTTGCAAAGCTCGGCTTGGTTACTTCAATTGGGCAGGCATGCAGTGCAACTGTGGAGCATGGATTAACCCTGCATTTCAGCTGCACAAGAGTCGACTAGATGAGTGTCATCTTTAAATGTTTTCTATTTATTAGTTATGTAAATCAGCTAAGAACTAACAGTCGTCCTACCCGCGACTTTTTTTTATTGGTGGAGTATTTGATGTAAAGTTGATCACAAGCAATTATAGTTTTAATGGAGTTGCTAACAATATCGCTCGTCTCTTTAAATATGTTGTTCTGTCAAATGTGCGTACTGCTCTATATCATTTGGTGAAGAGAGTTCAGGAAGAAGAATCATGCATTAACTTCAATATTACATAATGTTTATCTCAAAGAACAGGACATTGCTATCAGAAAACGAAACATATTATTTTTTATGCCATACAAAAACTGCAATGCTCCAACACAAATAATAATGAACTGGTCAATTTTTGTTATTACCAATTGGATACAAGTGTAAGTTCTAAGGATGATCAGAAAATATGCATCCCTTACTGACCAGCAGCAAAAGCTTCAGCTGGAAAAGTTTTGGTGATGCCAGCCAGACTCTTGATTTGAACATTTCCAGTAAGAGGATGATCCACAGTGATCTCATAAGCTGGAAGCCATAACATCAACTCCCTACCCTTCACTCCCTTGAGGTTCTTGATTCTCCTCTTTTCGACGTATCCACTCATTTCTGTATCATAACTTACCAGTTTGCCGATCATCTTGAACTTGTGCTCAAATTTTTTTTTCTTGCTTGACCCATATGTAGCCTGTGTTCTTCACAAACCCCACTTCGATCACATCAGCAAGATGGAGTTGCCCCAATGGGAGTTCGAATTCCTCCATTAGGGAAAGTGCCATTTTCAAACCTTCCTCATGCCCCTTGTTGATAATTGCTCCTTCCTTCTCTGCCATAGCTGCTGCTACCTTTGAATTCTCACCAACAATCGCTTCTTCTTGATCACTATTTTTGCTGAGCGAAACTGAATTTACTGTGGAAAAATCAATGAAAGCTATGATGGTTGTTCACCATATCAGATATGATTCTAAATATCTGGCAGAATATATATATTATTACTATGCAAGTCTGCAACACATGCAGCTCAAGACATGCTTGCAATTATCTAAACATCTGGCAGGATATATATATATATATATATATATATTTTATTACTATGCAAGACTGCAACCAGTGACGTACGACAGAATTTTTTTTAAGCGGTGTCATCATTGGATAAGTGACTCAAAAAGAAAATTAATGAAGCTTTTGCTTTAGGCCTCCAAAAATTTGAGAGCCCATTAATAGTAAACTTTATGAAATATAATTTTCTTAAAATTTTAAATTTTAAATTAAATTATAAAAATTATAAAAAATTACCTACTCTTTAAATTAGATAATATTTCAAAATTTTAAATTAAACCACTCACATCTTCATATTATTAAATAAAATTTAATACTAACATTATTCAACCGATTGTACTGCAAATAAATACGATTAACATCTTTTAATAAATTAACATCAATCGGCAATGAACTTAAATCAATTCCTTTACTTCGTTGATATTTTTTTTTGAGTAATTGTCTTGTTCTTCCAAGTCGGTTGAAGCTTGAGTTGTTAAAATTGACTTTGAACGTTTATGATTTTTTTAGAATAATACCGTTGCATTAAATTTAGACTCTCCATTAAATTTAGACTAATATGATGTGATCTGCACAATTAGTAATTGAGGATCAAATAATAGACGATTGCGGACAATTGTAATCAATTTAATAAATTCTAAATTGTTTCACTGTAACAAGCCAACAGAAAAAAATAAAATTATTATTATAAGCAAATAAAAATTTAAGCACGTAATAGTTTAAAATAGAATAGCAAAAAATACTTGCATGATGCGGAGAGATTTGAGATGCCAAATAACGATGATTGATGAACAAGAACGGAAAGAAAATTGAAGAAACTCACAAGTCACAAATATACAAATATAAGGATTTAAGTAGTCAATACTATTTTTATGTACTATAATTCTAATGGATAAAGGACTCAAAAATTTTGAGTTTTATTTTAATTTATTTTTTAAAAAAAAGAGTAAGTTAGATATGAATGAATTAAAGTGGTAAAAATACAAATAAAACGTGTAATTTTGAGTTTTTTTTTAATTTATTTTTTTTTTAAAAAAGAGTAAGTTAGATATGAATGAATTAAAGTGGTAAAAATACAAATAAAACGTGTAAAAAAAACCTAGAAAAAAAGTAGACTGTTGAGAATCGAACCCGGAACGTGAGGAATAAAATGTGGCGCTTCTGCCACTTGAGCTAATAATGTTCTGATAGGGGTGTCCTTTTTAATTGTCTTAACCTTAAAGTTTTTTTTTTAATATAGGTATACTTCATAAATTTTTTTGACAAAGTCGTGTCCCGTGACACACCTTACCTATGCCTAAATCCGCCCGTCTGCAACACATGCAGCTCAAGTCATGCTTGCAATTAAAGGTCTATGTTGACCGGGTTGGTTTGAGTTTCTCAAATATCAAACTAAACTATTTGTGTCAAAATTAATTTTAAATTTATAAATCTAAACCAAACTAATAAAACTCGAATTTTTTTGGATTTTTCAACTTCGAATTTTTTCGGGTTGGTTCAGATTTTTCAAATACCAAACCAAACCATTTGTGTCAAATTTTTAAATCAAACAAACTAATAAATCTTAGATTTTTGGATTTTTTCGGTATAGTATTCATACAAACATGTAATTAACTTGTGCTCCAAATATTTCTTAAGTCCAACCAAAATACAACCATCTAAGGTGTTTTTTTAATAAAATAACACAAATATGAGATGAGTGATAACACTAAAATATTCAATAAAAAATAATAATGAAATCGTATAAAATTAATATTACAAATTAATGAGTCATAATGAAAATGATCATTATTTTGAAAGTACTAAATCATGCTAAAATAAGTCTAATAAGTATTAATTGCATGATTAAACATTAAAAAAAAAATTAAAATTAGGTTATGTATTTTAAATGTCTAAACCAATGTAAAACTAAAGAACAATTATTCAACATTATTGTCATTTTTAGTTTTTGAATTAATTTATTTTGTTAGCATTGGTATTCATTTGATTTTGAATTGAGCTTTATTAGAATTACTAATATCTATGTAGTATAACCTCTATTGGACCATTCAAAATTCTAAGTTTCAAAAAACTTGAAAAAAATATGTCAAAAGATAAAAATTATGAAAACGTATAAGCAATATTTAGAAATTATATCAAAATAAATACTTCTATATATAAAATAAATTTTAAAAATTATATATATAATGTCAGGTTGGTTAAAACCAAACCAACCCAAGTATGGTCGAATTTTTTTTTCAATACAAAACCAAGTCAAACCAAACCATTAGTCAGATCTTTTTTCGATTTGACTCGATTTGTGATTTGATTCGATTTTTGATTTAATTTTGTACACCCATACTTTGTAGGTAAATATTCTCTCGATTTTCAAATTATAAATCAGAAAATAGAAATACTTTCTCAACTCTTTTGATTCTTGATTTATCAATAGTTATCAGTTTTCACTTGATGCTTTTAAGTTTTATCAAATGCAATTTGTCAGCCCTTTTCTTGGTTCATGCCAAGATGATGACAATTTTGTTGCATCCAAGGCAATGGTTTCTTTTGGATCGACTTATTTTAGATGCTTTTAAGTTATTTTGTAGTGCTTGGATGAGATTAAAAAAAAAGTGCTTTAAATACTTATTTTTGTTGGGGAAATATGGATATTATAACAACAGTAATATAATATTTATTTATAAGTGAATATAAGCGATGCTTGAGTCGTGCTAGGCACTGTCCTAAGAAACTATTTCAACTACATGAAATATTTCCCCAAAATTAAACAAGCCTTCTCTATAAGAGGAACAGGAACAACAAAATATAATTACTACAAAAACCAGCAAACCTGAAAGATAAACTGTTTGGAGAATTTTGTGAATTGCTTCGTTGTCCTCTTTTCTTTCTGAAGCCTTCGACTCCTATTTATAGCAGCAGCAACAAAGGTGAGGCTTTGGATGAGCAGCATGTGCAATCATGTCACTTCATATGAAGAGCCATATACCATCACATGGACTTGCCAAGTCAATCTTATCCTTGGCCACAAAGTAACATATTGACCAATAATAATAAAAAAAAAAACTTTTAAAAATATAAAATATTTTCAACAATTTTTAAATCAAAATAACAGAATAAGTCAAAAATCATAAATTAGAAACAGAAGTATATATACATCAAAATAAGGTATTAGTATTATAGCATACTTACATAATTGATCAATATTCTTGGAATTTGTATCAAGTTTAGAGTAGAGAGTCCTTCATCATCTTTTGAAGCCCTTCAAATTTTGTATGGTATATGTACACACCAAGCCATCCTTCCCGTTTGTACTTTATTTACTCTCAGCAAGCAACATTCCAACTTGTCTTAAATATATATTCTTGAAAGATCTTTATTTCTTTTCGATTACTTAACTATTGTGAGACCAAAATCAAAAGAACCAAAAATCATATTGAAGCTATTGCAGCGAAATTCGCAAGTCAGTGGTGCATTGCAAATGGTTTCACAACATACATTTAAAATTTGACTCTATGATAATCACCAACATGTTGATAACCAAGGATACTATCAACTTGAAGTTGAAAACTATCATTTAAGGTACTATCAAGATTTTAAGCAATGCTAATTATATATATATCGTATATCCCATTGTTTGAGAGAAACAAATAATGTGGCTTATCACTTCGCTAAATTAGCTGCTACTAGTGGAGATGGAACCTTCTACCTCTCATACCAACAATTACCAAGGGAGGTTAAAAGTTCCCTCGACTACTGGATAAACAACAATTTCCCTCGATGAGAATGAAGTAGATAAGAAAAGTGTAATTTTTGTCGGTTAATATTTTACATGCTTAGTATGAAAGGAACTTGTATAGGCTAATTCTTTCATCATAATTTTTTGTGCTACTTCCTTCAACAAGTAGAGGTTAAGTCCATGTCCCCCCTCTAACTAATTGTAACTTTTTGTTATGAATAGCCTAACCTCCCACACCTTAGGTCCACAACCCAGAAGATGGCTTATTAAAAAAAAAGGGGACTATTGTTTTAAAAATCGGTATCATGATAATGGCCATCTAAGGTTGGTTGTATTATCAAGACTAGAATGAATTTATTTGTTATTACAAACTATATAGTAACATTACCAACATGAAACTGAAGACGCTCATTCGTGATATAAGTCAATTCAATAGTGGAATATTACTCACTGTTTGCGAGAGGCAAATCAAGTAGCCAACTTTAATTTCTTGCTAAATTGGCATCCTCTAGTGGAAACAAAACCTTTTACTCCTCTCATCGTCAACTTCCCAGAGAGGTTAAAGGCTCAATTCAACTGGATAAATGACAATATCCATCCATACGAAGAAGATACGAGAAAAACAGCTTTTTTGTTAGCTAAAAAACTTTTGGTTTATAGGGAAAGATATTGTATAGGCTAATCCTTTCTTTATTTCTTCGGAAATTTTTTGTATAGTTGGTTTCTTGTTGGAGGTTTGCTCCATGTCCCCCTCTAACTTTGTACCTTTTTGGATGAATAGACATGGTCGGGGTCAAGCCTAACCCCCCACACTAAGGGCTCACAACCCTGGTGATGGCTTAAAAAAAAAGTAATTGAATAGATGTGTGGAGTCTAGTGCATTTAACTGCACATTGTCCCGATTTGATCTTTATTTTTTATCTTTTATATGAGTTGATTTTTATTTTTTGTCTTAAGCAATTGAACTTATGTCTAGCTAACCGAACATAAGTTCTTTAAGGATGTCAAAGTCGTAATTGAGCAGTTGAGAACTCCATTAATGGAGCTTATGCTAACAATTGAGGATGATACAGAAAACATGGTTTTCCACCAAATTTCAAGTTCACTAAGGGCAGGAACTCGGGATCAGCAGCTCTTGCACACTCGAACTGTGAGATGCAGACTGATCCAAGCCTAGGAACTCAAGGATTGACTCAATACCAGTATGATCACCTGGTGAAGCTGCTCGAGAATACTCAGATACAAGGAACAGCTGGAAGCACTAAGGACTATGCAGGAAATATTATGGATGGAGCTGTGAACTTTGCAGGTATCATGGCTTGTCACTCCTCTATTAATGAAATTGGTAATCTCTCATGTAGTTGTTCCAAACTTAGTGCTGAATCCTGGATTATAGACTCTGGAGCCTCAAACCACATGACTTTTAATAAAACATTGCTCATAAACATCAGACCTCTACCTTACCCTTTCCTAATTACATTACCAAATGGCTATAGAGTTAAAGTGACAGAAATTGGAGATGCACATTTGAATTCAACACTGACTCTATTCAAAGTATTGTTTATACCCACTTTTAAGTTCAATCTTATCTCAGTACATTGCTTAGAATTTCTTGTGGTATGTGGTATGTTGGCTACATCAGCATTGTTGTTTGTGACATTAGTTGGGATGCTTTCATTTAAATCATGAGCATTATTCAAAGTGTTGCTTGAGGAATGAAACAAATTATTGTTATAATTGAGATGTCTCAGTATAGAACAAAAATTGGAATCAGGAAAAGTAAAAACAAAGGGAAAAACATTTTCATGAAACAATACATCCCTTGAAACATGTATCTGCTTGGTGGTCAGGTCTAGTACTTTGTAACCTTTTGTGTTGAAAGGGTATCCAATGAAAACATGGAGAGTGGCTCGTGGTTCGAATTTACCCTTGTGATGTTTGAGGGTACTTGGAAAACAAAGACATCTAAAAGATCTTAGATGTGAATATGTAGGTTGTTTTTGGTATAGGATTTGAAAAGGAGTTTTGTTTTGGATGGCTGAAGAAGGCAGTCTATTAATTATATAAGTTGCAGTTAAAATGCATTCTCCCCAATATCTCATGGGAAGTTTTGAATGATACAGAAGGCTTCTTGCAACTTCAAGTAGGTATTTGTGTTTTCTTTCTACCACACCATTTTGTTGTGGTGTGTAGGGACAAGTTCTTTGATGTATGATCCCTTTGGATTGCAAAAACATAGTGGTTTCTTTGTTGACAAATTCAAGACCATTGTCAGTTCTAATGGCCTTAATTTTGGTATTAAACTGATTTTCTACTAAGGATGTAAATGCCTTTATGGACTGTAAAACATTACTTTTGCAACTGATCAATTGAGTCCAAGTTACCCTGCTACAATCATCAACTATTGTGATGAAGTATTTATAGTTGTCATGGGTTGGTGTATGGTATGGCCCCCATAAATCCATGTGGAGGAGGCCAAAGGTTTTGGGTGAAAAAGTGGTGGTGTTGGATGGGAATGGTAATCTTGCATGTCTGGCCATAGGACAAATAGTACACAAGAAAGGTTGTTTTGGTGAGAACTTTACAAGTATGGTATGTATGCCTTTCATCTTAACAAAAGGAACATGTCCTAGCCTGGTGTGCCACAAATAATCGATACCATCTTCATGGGATGTACACAAAGAAAAAGAATTACATCTTTCTGCTCCTTCTGTAAAATGTGTCCATCCAAGTAATAAAAATGTCTGTTGTAATACAAATTCCCCTGTCATTTCTGCACCATTGGTTTGATCGTAACGATCGGCTAGCTCATCCCATAATTCCTTCGCGTTGTTGACGTATTGCAAGCTGTCAGCTAAATCCTTTGACAGTGAATTGAGAATCCACGACGTGACCATGTCATCGCAACGTTCCCATTGGGCAAATGTAGGCGAACTTGGATCTGGTTTCTGAGCTTTTCCATTGATGAAGCCGATCTTATTTTTCACAGAAAGGGCTCGAAGGACACCACGCCTCCAGGATCTATATCCTGTTCCATCAAAAGGAACTGGAGTAATTGAAGATCCGGCATTTTCCGATGGATGCATGTACAAAGGATCACTGAAATCGATGGTTGGTGGTGCGGGATTCAGATTCGTGGGATTTGGATTTGTTTCATTTGTTGGAGCCATGTTTTTGAAGGAAACTTGATAGGAAAATTGCAATCAAAGTCGAAACTGAAACGAGAATTGCAATCGAGAGCAGATTGCAACGAGGATTCCAGATGAGAATTGGAATGTGAATTAAACAGAGGAAGAACAAATGTAGCGGAATTTGAATAAGAGAAGAGCACCTATTGCTCTGATACCATGTCAAAGTCATAATTGAGCAGTTGAGAACTCCATTAATGGAGCTTATGCTAACAATTGAGGATGATACAGAAACATGAAGAAGATGGACGAGATCACAATTTGGGAAAAGAAAAACTAACTTCCATTTCTTCCTTTGTCCTGTATATATACATGTGTATGTAAAGAAAGAAAATCTAACTGACTAACAGACTCTTCTAACTAATTTGTTCAGTCATTATTCTAACTAACTGCATACATCAATTTCTCATAATTAATTAAGACTAAAACTAATTAATCTCAACAAAGGACACGAGACATATTTTGTGAAATATTATAATGTGAAATATACTTATGTCCCACAAAAAAGTTTTTGGTCCTGACGGACAAAACACAAAATAGGGAAGAAATTAAAGTACAAATGACCCACTCTAGCTAGCTATCAAAGCCGCAACTTCAGTGTGCTTTCTATCATGACCCAATTCTCCTCCTTATTATTTTCTTGAAACTTTTGTGGCCCTCGTAGCACAAGGTTTGTCTCCAAAAATTAACAACCTATGCTCAAATAAAAATGTGAAAAGACAAGATAATATGTGACCACATTTAAATGGTATAATAATCTTTGCTATCGATCATGAGTGTGTCCGTTTATATGTTTCGAGATTCTGTGCACATAGGTGGTGCCAGGATTTGAACTTATGGGTTCTGAATTCTACAATGACTTCAAATGCTAATAACTGATATTTGAAAGAAAGCAGACTGTTTTTTATTGATGGAGTATTTGATGTAAAATCGATCACAAGCCATTATAGTTTTAATGGAGTTGCTAACAATTATATCGTTAAACAGGTTGTGAAGAGAGTTCAGGAAGAAGAAACATGCATTAACTTCAACAATACATACATGTGTATCTCAAAGAACAGGACATTGCTATCAGAAAACAAAACATTTTATTTTTTATGCCAAACAAAAACTGCAATGCTCTAACACACAAATAATAATGAATTGATCATTTTGCTTAATACCAATTTGATACAAGACACAATTAGTGTCATGAATCAGAAAATATGCATTGATTTTTTCCCTTACTGGCCAGCAACAAAATATTCAAGTGGGAGAGTTTTGCTGATGCCAGCAAACCCCTTAAATTGAATATTACCAGTGGGAGGATCATCCACAATGATCTCATTAACTGGAGGCGACACTATCGGCCCGTTAGCTTTCACTCCCTTGAGCTTCTTGATTCTCTTCTTGTCAATATATCCACTTATTTCAGTGTCATAACTTACCGGTTTGTGGAGCATCTTGAACTTGTGCTCAACTTTTTTTGCTTGCTGGATCCACATGTAGCCTGTGTTCTTCACAAACCCCACTTCAATCACATCAACAACAGGGAAGATCCCCAATGGGAGTTCGAATTCTTCGAGTAGGGAAATTGTCATTTTAAAACCTTCCTCATGCCCCTTCTTGACAATTGCTCCTTCCTTCTCTGCCATAGCTTTGAATTCTCAAAAGAAAGAATGCTTCTTCTTGATTACAACTATGTTTGCTTCTCTGCTTGAAAGAAACTGAATTTATTGAGGAAAAACCAATGAAAGCTATGGTTGTTGTTGACCATATCAGATATGATTCCAAAACATTTGGCAGAATATTTCTTTTTTTAACTAAGCAAAATCACACCATTGACATTCTGATATTGTGCAAGACATGGTGCTCAAGTCATGCTTGCAATTATAGGTAAATATTCTCTAGTTTATAAAATTATAAATCAGAAAATACAGAAATACTTTTTCAACTCTTTTGTGATTCTTGATTTATCAATAGTTATCAGTTTTCACTTGTTGCTGGACCTACGTTTTATCAAATGCAATTTGTCTGCCCTTTTCTTTGTTCATTCCAAGAATAAGATGACAATTTTTCTGCATCAAGAGGCATCCCAAGGCCATGGTTTTAATTAAATACCAGCAATCCTTGTGTGGTATTTAAAACGTCTTCCTTTTTATATTGAGAATCTTTTAGATAGAAAATCTAAATAGTTGGCAGCATTTTCTATGTTTTTGTTATACATGGGGAGATACATGTATGAAACTGCATGTCTTATTATCTTTTTCTATTTTTCAACCACCAAGATCGAATGACATAAGAAAAGGTTTTTTCTTGTCTGATTTTAAAATTTCCTTAATTAGTATTTGGTCTATACCTAACCTTGGGTTAACACTACAACAAAAATAACTTTTAGCGGCAATAAATATTGACATTAATAAAGAGTGTCAAAGTCTTTACCGGCATTAGTTAAGTGACATTAGAACCAATGTCACTAAAGGCTTTAGGGACATATACAAAGGCTAATTGCCGCTAAAAATACATATTCAGCGGCAATTAAATGAACATTTTTTATGTAGTGTAACTTACTTCGCTTACAAATAGGAACTTTTTTTCGAACGTTCAATTGGGGCTATAATTAGAGATACCATTGTTTTTATACGAAATTCCTATAAAAATGAGAAATGCCCTGCTTTTTTGACTTTGATCAGCAATTATCTGTTTCCACCTTTGGCTACCCAGTGTTACTGAGCACGATAACTCAACTATTTAGATTTCCAAAGCGCACCCCATTTGTTCTACTCGCAACAATACAACAAGTTCTTTGGGTGAAAAAACATTAGACATTTCATTTTCTAGAACCAACACTTGCGATGTTATTTGACGTATACAATAATTTCTATATACCGGATCACTAGCTAAGGCCCCTAATAAAGGAAGACCAGGTAACAAAGTTTCTTATTGAGCTACGTACTTACTTAAAAACTGAGAAACCACAGTTCCAAGAAATCATATCTTTCTATGAAGAAAGCAAACAATATAGAAAACGCAAAAGTGTCGTGAATCAGAAAATATATATTCCATTTCCATTACTGGCCAGCAGCAAAAGCTTCAACTGGGAATGTTTTGGTGATGCCAGCCAGACTCTTGAATTGAATCTTGCCAGTGGGAGGATCATCTACAGTTATCTCATTAACTGGAGGCCATAACATCAATTCCTTAGCTTTCACTCCCTTGAGCTTCTTGATTCTTTTCTTGTCAACATAGCCATTTATTTCAGTGTCATAACTTACCATTTTACTGATCATTTTGAACTTGTGTTCAATTTTTTTATTTTGCTGGATCCACATGTAGCCTGTGTTCTTCACGAATCCCACTTCGATCACATCAGCAAGAGGGAGGATCCCCATTGGGAGTCCGAATTCTTCGAGTAGGGAAACTGCCATTTTCAAACCTTCCTCATGTCCCTTCTTGACAATTGCTCCTTCCTTTTCTGCCATGGCTATTACTAGCTTTCAATAATCTCCACTTTGTTATCAAAAAATCGCGTGTTACGTTCTTTATCACTATTTTTGCTTCTCTGCTTGATCTAAACTGAATTTATTATGTGCTACTATGCGAAGAGACAAAATACTTGATGGACAAACCAATGAAACCTAAGTTTTATCAAATGCAATTTGTCTGCCCTTTTCTTGGTTCATTCCAAGAATAAGATGACAATTCTGCTGCATCAAGAGGCTAATCCAAGGTACTTGGCTTGGTTGGATTGGATTAAGGAACACTAATTACTAGATAACAAGAAATTAACAACCGACAAAATTTTGTAGCTTAACAACAAAAATTTCATTTAGTTACAGATTAGCGACGAATTATATAAAATTTGAATTAGCTAGAAGTTTTTAGCGACAGATTAGCTAGGGATAATTCGATGTCTTTTTAGTAGTGGAACTAGGCCAATTTATGGAGTTATATGCCTATAATATGTTAATTTGACTATGAGCATGTTTGGATTGGCTATTATGTGCTTTTAAGCATATTTGTAGTGTTTGAGTAAGATAAGAGAAAAAGTATTTAAATGCTTATTTTTAAGTCAAAATAATAAAAATAAGTCGAAAATCATAAGTTAGGAACTGAAGTATATACATCAAAATAAGGTATTAGTATCATAGCATACTTACATAATTGATCAATATTCTGGGAATTTTCATCAAGTTTAGAGTACAGTCCTATCAATATTTATTTCTTTTCGATTACCTAATTATTGTGACACCAAAATTAAAAGAACCAAAAAGGTTCTATAAGATGTAGCTGCAGCTAGAGCTAGGGGTCAATATCATGTAAACAACGAAGCAAACTTCAAGCCTTTTGAAATATGTCAAAAACTTTTTTTGTACTCAATCAAGTGTGCAGTGTTATGTACATACGACACTAGTCTTGACATTTAAGTAAAATTGACAATTTTAGTAAAATACCCTACAATTTCAATGATTTTTCTTATACATTCTTAATAACAATCCCAATTTGATGGTTTCAGCAAACTTTATTATTCGCAAGTATGCGAAAACTAAGATTGAAAAATTCAGGTCATAAAGAAGATAGTGGTGAGATAATAATAAATAGTCCTTGTAAATAAGAAGGCAAAGTCAGTAAATTTATATGATATTACTGGAATTAAAATAAAAAGGGACTATTATATTGATTTAAAAATCGTTATCACGATAACGCCCGTCCTTATACAAGATTGGTTGTATTTTCAAGATCAGAATGAATTTCTTTGTTATTACATTACTCTATAGTACATATATTGCAACTACCTTTAATTTTCCCCAAAACAAGGAGTTGAATAGATGAGTGGACTCTAGCTCATTGCTCATTTGATTGCACGATTGTCCCTTCAAGCTTTAAATAAGCTGATTTTTAATTTTTGACTTTAAAAACCAAACTCATACCTTGAGGACATAAAAAAAATTTAAAATGCGAAACATAACTTGCAAAATATTTTAATGCGAAAATATAAGCTTGTGTCCCTAAAAACGTTTATCTTGAGGGACAAAAGTTTGAAACCAACCCAAAATGGGGGCAAAAAATGCAAATGACCCACTCTAGCTAGTTATCAAAGCCGCAACTTCAGTGTGCTTTCTAACATGGTCCATTCCTTCTTATTATTATTTTCTTGAAACTTTTGTGGCCCTCATAGCACAAGGTTTGTCTCCAAAAATTAATAACAACCTATATATGGTCAAATAAAAATGTGAAAAGAAAAGAAAATATGATTATATTGTGGGTTGGACCACATTTAAAAAAAATAAAATATAGTACTATTTTTAGTCATATTTTTCCTTATCTTTCTTATTGTATACGCTCCAATTAATAGATAATCATGCCTGTCCAGGTCAAGTTTTGTGTGTATATAAACACACAATATTAGTATAGTCTATAGACACACAAAGGAATACGAATTAAATTTAGACATTAATTATTTCATCTAAAGGAAGTTTACATTTGTGTTGCTAGTAGTTCCTCCATCGTCTCAAAGTCACACAATATGACGGTCTGCTTCTTAACTCATGTCTTTTTTTCTTCTTCTTTTTTTTGATTTAAATGCTACTTAATTACCATTCACAACCCCATAACTAAAGGAGAAAATAAAGAAGAATATATAATATGGTATAATAATTTTGCTATCGATCATGAGTGTTTGTTTATATGTTTTGAGACTATGTGTGCATACGTGGAGCCAAGATTTGAATTTATGGGTTCTGAATACTATAATGAAAATGCTAATAATTGGATTCTAAATTTAATATATATTCATAATTACTAATTTCATAACACAAATATAGAGCTCAGGACGAAGCCGTAAGTTAAGTTGCCTTCTAGCTCCGTCCCCTCTTTGTGTTTGTGTTTTCCATTGCTTCACCTTAAATCCCACATTGGTTTCTAACTTTTTTGCACTTTATTTCTCTCTATGCTCATGTTATATATTTTCCTCTCCTTTGGACTACAATAGCATAAGTGTATAGTGAGAAATAAATTGGAGCATTATTTGAGTTTATCTCTCTTCTTATAAATATGTGTATGTTATCATGATTACATTCCTCTTCTTATTGTTTTTCTTTAAAGTGATATGTCTCGTTCTTCTTCGGTATATAATTGAAAATATGAATGAGGTTGAAGACTAGAGAGGAATGAGAAAGAGCTACCTATAGCTAATCTCTATTTTGAAATGCTAGTACTAAAAAAAAGTTTTTGTGACCATGTTTTTTTATACTACTCCCTCCGTCGATTTATGTGACTTTTCGTTTCCCAAAATTTGAACTAGTTGAATTTTTTTACCAACATTTAAATATTTTAAAATATTGAGTTGATCATTAAATTCGATAGTTCAAAAATTAGCCAATTTGACTCTCTTCAGAAGTTAAAAAAGTCACATAATTAGATAATACTAGCTTGTAGTCTGGTACATGAATATATAACATGAGTATGATCTGTTTATCTTTTAAACATCTTTGTATCTTCTAGTCAAATGAAGATAAATAATACTAGTAGTAATGAACACTTCTATAGTCATGCTAAAGAAGAGAACTCATTACTATGTGCATGTTACTAGCTATTCTTTTTTCTGTTGAGTATAAAAGGAGAATTGTTTTAAGGTTAGTGGCTCGAAAAGAATGCAACAAAGAGTAAGAAAATGTACTAATTAGTGGCTCTTCCACTCCAATATCTCTACTTTTTTTAATTAATAATGTTAAGCTAAAAAAAATTGAGCTTATATATATAATTAAAAAAAATAAAGGGGGTACAATCTACTCTGTTTTTCATGATGACTTGCCATATTGCGCCGTAGCCGTTATAAGAGAGATTATATATTAACAAATAAATGCTTAAAATAGGGAAAGTGCTATGAGTGATGATACAAATTAAACAATTTAAATTATATTTTTATTATAATATGTGATGGCAGATTAGTTATAATTAATTTTTATAATATAAATTTATCAATAATTTTACCATATATAATTTGATTGTTTAAATATTTTAAATATAACGAGACGATCGTGTAATAAGTTATACATTATTCATTTTAGATTGTGGAAATGAGAGTGCACATGGATTGTCAAGGATGTGAAAGCAAAATAAGGAAGGCTCTCAAGAAGCTTCATGGTTGGTATTAATTTCTTTTTAGAAACATAGAATTAGCTACTGAATTTGTGAGTATTCTTTAGCTAATTCGTAGCTAAATAGATTCTAAGCTATATGAATTTTCTTAAAATCCGTCCCAACTTATAACTAAATGAAATTAGCATAAAATTTTTGTTGTTTAGCTATAAATTTTGCCCGTTGCTAAGTCCTTATTTTTCAATAGTATTGTATGTCACAATACCTTTTATTTAGATTTTTTTTTTTATAAGACAACCCTGCCCAGCTTTGTAATAGAATTATAATAAACATGAAAGCATATCTTATACAATGATCTTTTCCTATAAAACAATTTTCTTACAACTTTTAGTTGGAAATTAAAATTATTATATATCCACCAAATAGACATATGACCAAAGTCGTCATTCACACAGCTGGTGAAGTTTTTTCTGTCTCCAACTCTCTATGCTTATTGCTTGGATATGGAATGGATTTTTCTCATTATCCAATAATTCTTGGGACCTAACTCATTAAATATTAATATGATTTGAAGAATTGATCCTTTTTTTTTAATCCTTATTCTATTAATTGTTTTCTCAAGTGTAAGAGTAGTGCGAAATACTAGGGGTTTGACTAATCAATTCGAAAATACTTAGTTAATATTAGAATAACAATTTGTGCTTGGCCAAGACTCGAAACATGCTTCTGGGAAAATACTATTTCTTTTCCAACTATTGTATAACAACTTCTGGTATTGTTAAAAAATAGAGTAATTGATTTGTTACAAAACCCTTGAATATACTTTTGTTTCATTTTCGGTATTCACAGGAGTGGACAACATTGACATAGACATGAACATGCAAAAGGTGACAGTAACAGGGTGGGCAGATCAGAAAAAAATCCTCAAAACAGTGAGAAAAACTGGAAAGAGAGCTGAACTATGGCCATATCCATACAATCCTGAATACCATAACTACATGCACCATTATTATTATGATACATTCTACAGCAGGCCGGGCACTTACTATGCCCCGTCTTCTTCCTACAACTACCGTGTGCATGGCTACAATGGCCATGCTCATGGTTCCTATGCAGAGCTACCTTACAATACCATTTTCGATGAACGAACCAGGCACATGTTTAGTGATGACAATGCAACTGGTTGTTCTATAATGTGATTTGAAGTAAAATTAAATATGCTCATTAGGGGGTTTTGCAATTCTCTGTTTGCTCTCTTTTTGTCTCTACTTTTCCCTATATATATGTTTCATTTGCTACAATGAAATCAGAATCAAGGTGTACTATAGCTGTGTTCTTTTGCTTGCATTATCCAAATTTAAATTTATATATGTATTTTTTTCCCTTCATATTGTCACACTATCGTACTTCAATTTACTTTACCTTTCGAACACGGAAAAGAGCAAATCACATAATATGTCATAGATAACAACCAATACAGGGTACAATGCTAACATCAACAGTCTTCCTATTGAAACTGGTGACGGAGCAAAGAGTGGTCAATTAAACACCCTTCACCAAAAATCATATCACTATACATATATCTTGAATATGCTTAACGAAAAACCTGGCTTATAACCAAGTAAACCAGTAGTGTTCTGAAAAATATACATTTCCAATCAATTATAGCGTTTTGATTTCATTTAAATGTATGCTGGATTGCTTTCTGTACAACTATATGAGTTACAAGCTAGGGGTAATTAAGGAGGAAGATTCGGGTTGCTTCTCTTGTTGCTTTATGTGGTCTGCGACATGAGCAATTACTCCTACTCCAGCATTGTGAAAAAACTCATTCTTCACCTGTCACCGGAAAATAGTGATCGAATTAGAACCCAGACAGGGAGGAACATAAGGAAATGGAATATGGAAGGAACTTACATGGATATTGTTATGTGCAAAAAAGGGCCAGAACGCTGAGTGAAAGCTAACATCAATTTTTTTCCACCCCAACTGTTGCAAGCCACGTATCATTTCCTCTGTTCGAAAAGAGTAGTAAGATTCTAGTATGATATAGAGATAGTGGCATTGAGATTCATTGCAACAAACAGAAACAGCTCTATTAGTACTATTACCTTCCATACTTTCATGATATTCTAATGTCCTCTGTGTGCTTGGTGCATTTTGGGCTGCCTCCTTTGCTTTGGCTGCCTCTAAGGGGTAATGAGGTCCTTCGCATGAAACTGGAGGACAATACTCCACATCTACTACATGTTTGTAGCCATCCAAAGATCGCCAAGGGGGCTGCCATTTCAATAAAATTTTAGAATTGTACACAAACAAGATCGTTGTGTAATGAACTCCTAAGAGAAAACTCTGTTTCCAGAAGATCGTTATTTTTCAAAGTTCTACAGCTAAAATCCTGCTAATGAATAAGATTTCATGATACCATGCTTTTATGAGTATTATATTCATCCAACTATGAGAATCACAAGTATGCATGCATGACACAGCAGAAACTTAGAAATGAAGACCAATAAGACATATCCAGCCATAAAATGAGCACAGTGCGAACTATTCTTTTGCCATTTACTAGAGGATATCAGTGTCAGTTGCATAAAGTATACACTTCCTCATTTAGGGAATGAAGAAAAAAAAGACTTATAAGTCATTGAATAACTGTGCTGAGAATCATAATTTGAAGTGCCAGTTGAGGAGAACTGAACAGCTCCCTCAATGTAAAGATCAATTGCATCTCATCCCTCGCCTGACAGTAGGCAACTACAACGGACTTTTTTCCAGGGCTAAAACAATAAATTAAATACTTCTTCTTTTCATTCAAAGTAAAGTCATTCTTTCATCCGGGACATACAGTAACTCACCATCATATAAGTTCATTTCATCTCTGGAAAACTACCAAGTAATTCTAACTTAAAATATTGTAACAACTACATACCCAATGTAATCCCACAATTGGGGTCTGGGGAGGGTGGTGTGTACGCAACCTTACTCCTACCTTATGAAGGCAGAGAGGTTATTTCAGATAGACCCCCCGCTCAAGAAAAACATATCAAAATCAGTAAGCAAAGGAAATACAGTAGTGAAGAAGTCATGTAGAAAATAATGGGGAAAGAATTGTAGCGACAACAAATAATACGATACTGAAGCGAAGGAAACAACAAGTAATAGTAAACTTGAAGAATAAGATAGTAGGAGAATATTAATAATAATACTGATAAGGATAAGTAGACAACGCTCGACTTATGTCCTATCTAATCAGTTGCAGGTGTATCATGTCCTATCTGATCAACTGCAGGTGTATCATGTCCTATCTAATCAGCTTGCAGGTGTATCATGTCCTATCTAATCAACTCTCCCCAATACTTCTTCGGCCTACCTCTACCTCTCCTCTCCTCATACCCACCATAGCCAACCTCTCACACCTACTCACTAGGGGATTTATGCATCTCCTCTTTACATGTCCTAACAATCTCAACTTCGCCTCGCTCATCTTGTCCACCACGAAGTTCACTCCCACTTTGTCTCGAATATCTTCGTTTCTAATCTTATCTCTCCTAGTATGTCCACATATCCATCTCAACATCCTCATTTCCGTTACTCCCATCTTTTGGAAGTGTGTTCTTTACGAGCCAACACTCCGCCCCATACAACATAACTGGTCTAACAACCACTTTATAAAACTTACCTTGAGTCTTGGTGGCACATTTTTTTATTTATTTTTTAAGACAAGGAAAACCCGCAGCCGCTACCCTTTGGGTGCGCACAAGGTAAAACCCCCGCTCCTATGCAATAGCTCGCAAACCACACTGGAGAGGTAACCCGCACTACGCAAGTCCGGTGCGACGAGCTCGACCCAGAAGGCAAAGCTCTTGCTTTCGCTGGCAAGGGGTTTCGAACTTGAGACCTCCAACATGGAAGTCCCAAGCCCAAACCACTAGGCCACACCGAAGGGTAAGTCTTGGTGGCACATTCTTAACATAGTGTAACTTTGAGAAATCAAATTTCCCAAACAAGGAAGCTTGTATACCAGTAAAGGTCTAAAACCTGTAACAGTTTCTAAATTCTAATTTCAGTACACCAAACATAAAATCAAGGTTTCTTTTTTGTTTCAAGAGAAGATGCAAATGAAGTGTCAAAGTAATTTCCATTGTCTAATCCCCAACAAAGAAAACTTATATAGGTAAGTTACATGCTATCATGGATGGAGAGATGATTACCTACCCATGTGCAGGTTATGTGCATATGCCTTTTAAGTTTTCATTATTGTCTAAGCAACATTAAAACCGAAGGTTCCAGTAGAAGAAAAGTTGATAGAGAAATTTTCCGGTTTAGGTTCACCTACTACAAGGCAGTTTATGGTACTCAAGCTATTTCATCTCATATCTGATATACTTTTTAAGTTTTAATTATTGTACAAACAAAATGAAACTAATTAATAGTTCTGATATAGGGCATTCTTGCAGTTCTCATTGCAAATTTTACTTTGTACTTCCTATTGTTCTGGGCTTATTCAAATTGCAGTTCTCTTTTTTTCAAAAAGAAAAAAAAAACTCAGTTCTCATATTGTCCCAATACCTCTTTGCAGGAATGTCAATTAGATCTGGACGAATAAACTTTAGATCGGGACCCTTGAGTAAATCGTGCTTAGCCAAACGAATTATACTTGAATGTCCTTTTCTGTTTTTATCTTGACTAAATGTCAACATTCACAGACCTATATTTATGGACAATTAAAGTAACAAATGAATAGTAAATCACAAATCACCTTGACAAGTTCTGTCACCCTTCTTATAGATGATGTACGCCAACCGACCATATCTAGATAATGTCAAGAAACCGCTGCAATCACTTCAAAATATTGAGAGAAGAAGCACTGGAATGAACTTTATCAATGAATTAATTTTGCTAATTAAATTAAGAAACAACAAATGAGATCCAACAGGATACGATCATAAGAGACATTAGCATACAGAACACGCCATTTGAAAGCACCAAGTGCTGATCTGCAATAAGGAAACTCCAGGCATAAGGTAAAAAGAAAGGCATGGAGAAACAGCTGCTTCAAGGACTGGTGGAGATATTTCTACTCACATAAATTTTCCATCATCACAGTCTGATGCCATCCTTAGCAAAAGAGGTGGTTTAGTAGGTTTGCCATCTGTAAGGAAGAGCTGACTACCAGTTTGACCAACAAATATAGGAGCTATAGGTGCTGCAAGTTTCTCCAAGATTGACAACCCAAAGAGAAAAGGAAGCTGAAAAGTAAAAGCTAATCAACTGTCCTGATGTCAGGGGCCGTTACGAAGTGATCATAACACTTTTTTTCTAGATAAGCTATTAATAATAACATACCATCCAAATTCTGAGAATTTAAACACATTATGGTTTAAACTGATTCAAGAAAACACTTAGCGACTCATTCAACCTAACATTAATGTCCCAAATTATGATATCCTCTTATACCTAAGATAATATGAGCTCAGAGAATAACTGGCTTCAGGTTTGTTAACACAGAACTTATTGACAGCCTGGTAAGGCATTTGTTTTTTGCTATACCATGTGGCTTAATGTTTAATTCATGGTTCTTTTCTTTCCTGATATTTGCTTTAGTGAAATAGAATGTGTTATGTTTCATTTTCTTGACTTGTAAATATTGATCAACACTTGTATAATTTATTTAAGTAAATAAGTACTGGCATAGTTTCTCTCATTCAATATTAAACAATATAAATTTCCAACTGTCACTTAAAATGGTGCTCTTATTTAAAACAACATTTGATAAGGGAAAAAGATATTAAAATATAGTAAATGAAAAGTTCTTTGGCCATTTCATTGATACCTGTTAAGATTTGTGCACCAATTAAAGGAAGGATCCACACAGAAGTAAAATAGGAGTAACAAGTATCTTTTGGATATTCTGCAAAGATGATGAAGACTACAAAAATTTCCAGCAGTTGCATGCCATGCAAAAAGCTTTTTCACAGCCGTGCATATCTACAGGCTTCTATCCTTTTATCCTCATAAAGCACACAATAAAAACTGATGATATCAACTTTTCTAGTATTTCACACTAAGCCTTTACTCTTATGAAGAATTCACAAAATTTTACTCCCTCGCCTCTGTCCCATTTTACATAATGGTATTTTAATGGACTCGGGGTCCAAAATTTATTACACTACTTTGAATTGTATGTATTACATCAATGACGGAAAATTTTGAAAAAGTTAGAGCACAGAGATCACATATCTCAAATTTAAAATTTGAATTAACTGATAAATTTGAACTTCGAAGGTTGTGAAATTTATGTAGAATAGAATGGTATCAAACATATTAAGACGTGTCAAATGAAACGATGACTGTTATTAGACATTCGTATAGAAACTATGTAAATGCCCCAAAAAAACAAATGACTGAATGCACTCTGTTATAGATGTGCATGAGGTACCCGAGCACAACAATTTACAAATAAGATACCATTTTAACATCTAAGTTAGAACTAATACAAGCGTTTTTAAAGTTTTTACTCCACTGGCACCTACTATGCCACTCAAGTTTCAGAATTTCCAGGTAGAGACTCCATTACAAGATTTATACATTTAAAAGCAAGAAAATAGGATATAAAAACAACTGAAATCCCTAAAAACAAGGAATTGTAATGGACATAATCTAGTTACTTTTTAAGGACAAGTATAGTAGGTAAAGGTAAATTACTTTTATTAAAAAGGGCGATAACATCCCATTTAAGAAACACTGAGATAAGATTTTTGATGCATAAGTGATAAGATTGTACCATGAGAACAGACCTGATTTTTCCCTCTCACACCAAGATGTGGTGTTGCCAAGGTGATAAAATTGACTGGCTCCAGGCCAGCAATCAATCCTATATTTAAGGAGCCTATTGGTTTGAGGTTTGCACTAGTTGAAGTGACTGCATCATTGGACTGCTCATTACAGTTGTCTGATGAATAAAGTTCGCCAAGTGCATATCTTGCAATCAATCCACCAAGAGAATGAGCTAAAAAGGATATCTTCTTCAGGCTTTCTTTCTTCTTTACAACCAACCTGACCTGTTCATAATCAAAAGTTCCAAATAAGGAAGATGAGCGTTCATAATTTCACTTTGTAAGCACAACCTATATATTGGAAACTTGAAAGTAGCCACCAAATAAGCACAGGTTCAAGAGGGTTATGTTTTCATGTCAGAAGTGTGTGGCTGGAAACTATTTGACCATTCATAAACTTTTCTTTTTTTGGATTTGGTAAAAAAAGGTGAAATTTGACCATTCATATACTTCCTTGACATAATTGGAGTTTCTGAGACGAATACAGAATGCAGGCCGAAACAGCTAGCTTTTGACAAAAAATTTTATTTAATTATGTCAGAAATATGCATATGAAGTATAAGGTATATAGAGGCCAACTTTAGACAATTAGAAAAATCTATATGTGATGCACTGATGGAAAAGCTGGACATCTTTCAGCAAATATTGTACTGAGCTGAAATTTTATTCACATGCTGCAAAACAGCAAGACAAGATTGACCTACACTTCTTAAACAGCAAGTACCACCGTAGGATATACCTACCTGTCAGGTTTTATTGCTTTGAATAGAGTATTGCCATAACCAAAAACCAACGCTAACCATACAAATTAAAAAAAAAAAAACAAGTTAACCTAAAAGAGAACTAAAAATAAAAAAAGCTTAGTAGCATCATATTTCTGCCCCAACCAAACAAGAAAAATATAGCCACCTTTCCTACACCATGAGACCACACAGTAGCACCAGACTCGCAACTATACAGCACAGTGACCTCTTTTACATACTCACTTCATCTGCTAGTCGTTTTCCAGCTCCATCAATCCCAGTGAAGGTTTTAGTGAACGTATTACATGAACTTGCTGAACGCCACAAAAAGAAAGTCAGATAGCTTCTTGGAATTCGAATATAAGCATTTACTTTCTTGGTGTAGCATGCAAAATTGAAGGAAGAAAAACCTAGAAAATTAAAAAATAAATTCATGAGAATATAAGGATAAGTTTCACTAAAAAATGTACCATATATCAAAAAGTTTCTTCCCAACCGCCTTCTCAACTCTGCTTGTACATACGTCCAGTCACTTGGGCTGCATTCTTTGGAAAGATCAGTGATGCAAACAGCAGCATGCTAATTTTCAGGAAGAATTTTTTTACTATGGAAGATATGAACATTTATTTGGGGTTGAGGCGTACTTAATTAACTGATATGGGTGACATATCAGCAATTAAGACGGTGCCCATACACAAATATCAGACACAACCCTTGACAACCAGATCATGGAATAGAAAGTAAATCAACCTCAAGAACATGGAAAAAGGTTCAAGGGCAAAATATAAAAGTGATAAACGGATATAGACATGTATGTCACCTGGAGATTTTCTCACGTCAAGTTTCGTACTCTGGGAAAAAGAGATGTTCCAACCATGTGATGTGTGTTGAAAGTGAGAATGTAAGACCACTTAAACCTAACCTCGGGATAGCACTACTACTCGAACATAATATTTACATACCAAAGGTCACATAAAAAATAAAATGTTATTGGTTCTGATCATAATGTTTTCTCAATGCTAAAGCTTTTCCTTGCTTGAGCACTTAGAAAGTCAAGGTTTGAGCATGGTTGACTACAGGCAAATTGACTACTCAAATCAACAGCCCTGCAAAAATAGAGGAAAGACCAACAGGCACTTTTTTACTCCATTCAGATATAAACTCCTTTTTTTAATATGGTAAACCCCATCAGAAACAGCCTCTCTACCCCATTAAGGTAGGGGTGAAGTATGTACATCCTAACCTCTCCAGACCCCACTTGGGGGATTACACTAGGTATGTTGTTGTAGTGGGTAAACCCCAACCACCTCAGAGGAGTCAACTGTAGCCTTTTCAATTGCAAGTACATACATATTATATCTACACACATGTATATAAAATTTGTAGACACGTGAAAGCATCCTTTCAGGATAAGTAAACAAAGCTCCCTACCTTGCTAAGATACCATGAACAAGGACTAGAAGATGTTCAGGTTCATCCCCCGTATCCATCAAGACTTTCGGAGACATAACACTTCCTTCAGTTGTACCCATTGCATGGGCTCTAAAGCTTTGACTTCTACAGATGTTGTTTATCCCTGCAGATGGGCACACAAAATCCTCAGAGAAACAATTTACAAAAAAAAAAAATTAAAAAATGGGTTCATACTTGCCAAGACATTTGAAGTGTAAGGAACAATAAGGATTTTGCAGAAGAACGCAAGAAACTATGTACTAACTCAGATATACTACATGGCTATTCAAAATTCAGAAAACAGTTGACTGCAATCAGAGAGGAGACAAAACCTGTTCACCAAGGGGACTACAAGAGCATAAATGACATAAAACTTAATGAAATCGTTTCCAACTGCACAATCCACCAGGAGAAAGGAGAGCAGATTCTATGGCTCTAGCCTGGAATATAATCACTGAACAAACAGTATTGATTTGTCTAAAAAGCAGACTTCAGTCTAAGAGTTGGTGAAATAGTGATAACTTCAAGGGGGAACAGGAAATCAGAAAAAAATAAAATTGGAGCAGTTTCAACCCTAATGAGTGTATATACGTAAGATGGAGCAATTAAAATTGCAACCTCAGGTAAGGGATTGGATAGAAGCAACTAACAGCTCCAATTATATAAGCACAAGCAATATGGCAATGACTAAAATATATCCTTCTCACCAGTTGATTAAACAATAGCATAATTACCTATGTGCTGACCAATGTCTCAAAGGTGAAGCTAATATTCGCACAAGATCCATTGCACTCTTTACGCCTTAGTTGTTCACCCCCTTCACGCTTTACACCTTGAGTTGTTTGCCACCTTACACCTTGAATTGTCCATCCTATACATCCTAAAATATACCAACTTTGAAATTCTTTTAAATGTTGACTAAAATTTGGATAATATGTCGGTCTATAATTAAGAATTTGGTGACTTAGAAAATTATCATGTAACTATCTCTATGCCTAGACCTTTTTTTCCCAAAAATTGCATAAACAATGCATCAAAAAAGTGTTGTCTTTGCAAAAGTACAACAACATACCCAGTGTATCCCACAAGTGAGGTATGGGGAGGGTAAGTGTCTTTGCAAAAGTACAACAACATATATTTGCCATTCATGCTTATAATCATTAGTCTTGGACTAAACATATATATATTCCCTCCATCCCAATCTATGTGATGTTCTTTGACTTGGCATGGAGTTTAAGAATGAAAGAAAGACTTTTGAAATTTGTGATTTAAAACAAGTCATAGATATCTCATTAAGGGTAAAATGGATATTTTAAAGTTAAATTAATACTAAATATGAAAATGTATCATTCTTTTTGGGACTAACTAAAAACGAAAGTGTGTCACATAAATTGGGACAGGTGGAATATGTATTTGTCTTGTTTCTCCCCTTGCACCTTTTTTCATTTAAACCCTCATTTTATTTGCGCTTAAAGGCGCAATGGACCTTAGAGCTTTTTTGTCCTTTTTGCTTTAGATAACACTGCTATACAATCTCTCTTTTTATTGGTCACGGCCAATATTGCTTCTTAAGTTGCATAACTTGATAAAAATGACATCTTCTTTGCTGCCTTGTCTTTCATAAACCTCTCCACAAACGTCTGACTTTTGAGCTCGAGCTCCCCTTCTCTGATTCAGTACCTATAATAGGGTTTGACAATGCAGTGCTTCCAAGGTATCCCTCTCAAATCATACCACCTGTTTTCCTGTATTATGAGTGAATACACAACCTCAGTAGAAACAGCTTCACCTTGTCATATTCTCAATACTGCAGTGGTCCTTTAGAAGCTACATTCCAAAACAAATGTGTGTGTCATTTCAAGGATCTCAGCTACTACAACCTCCTTGTTGCCAGCCAGGGGTAGGAAGTCATCTTTCAAAGTGTTATCCCACAGTAGAGGTTTAGCCAGAACTGAAGTGGATTCATATTTCTGATTTGGAATTCGATAAACTTTGCAAAAGTCCATCTTGTCCTTCATTCCTTCCACAGATTTTTCCTATAAGATGACGTTACTTCCTTCACTAGCCACTGATATTGGTCTCCACCTTATTTATGACAATCTTCCACATGGCTCCCCCTTTGTTGGCAAACCTCCATAACAATTTTCCCGACAATGATCTGTTTAAGATATCTAGCATTCGTTTTCCCAACCCCCACTACTTTCAATGGGGTCATACCCCTTTCCCAATTCACAAGATGGTACTTTCTTTTCCCTTTTGCAACATCCCAGAGAAAAGTTATCATTAATTTCTCCAATCTCTTACTAACTGAAACAAAGATAAGAAATGAGGATATGACGTGGGTTGGTATTTGATAATGTTGCCTTTATCAAAATGATCTTATCCAACTTTTTATAAGTAGATTTTCTTCTACCCAAAAATTCTGAACCACCGGTCACCACATTTCCCCAATTGAACCTTCCCCTAGCAGGAGCCCCAAATATTTGATTGGAAAGTTAATTACATTGCAGTCTCCAATAGTTGCAAGCTCATGGTCAGTTCAATCCTATCCAAGTTAGGCCTGGACGCACATAAAGCCATTTCTAAAGTGATTTCTACAGTAAGTAACCAACTAAATGTCCTGTGCAAGGTTCTCTCGCCTTAGAATCGAGAAGCTAGTATAAAATACGACTTCCCTTTCATTTCCTTAGCAATGGAAGTATCCAAAAAAAGAAACCTTAAGAAGATGGCAAATCCAAATGACAAGCGGGAACAAAAGGCTCAAGTTATATCTGTTATCGGATTACAAACTTAGAACGGATATATATGTGAGTAGCAGTCAACTATCACTACAATTTGCAGAATGACAGTCCCTCTTTCACATTAGACAACTCCAATAATCCATAAGAACAGGAAAAATCAAACTAGAACTATTGGATTCAGTGATAATTGTTCCATAACTGACATGCAAATATCTACTACCTACTCCTTTTTTTTTCACACTCTACTTTGAGATAAAATCAAATTGTTCAATAAAAGAATGGGTTTAATTTGTGTATTTTAGCATTTCTATCCATCTGCATTACAATTAACTTCAGTATTCAACCACCAATCCAAACAATATGCACTGAAAACACCCCTAACTTCTTTTTCTTGATAAATCAAACAAATCACATTAAGAATCAATTCATCTACTAATTAAAATAGAAAAGATCCAAAATTGGCACAAATTTCAATTCAATAGACAAAGGGGTTAACTCAATTTCAATTCAATAGACAAAAAAATCGAAGTTGAATCAATTTGCAAGGTCAAAAAAAAGAGAGAAATTAAAAGATTTACCAGAAAAGCAGAGAAATTTCCAATTAAAGCATCGTCGTTGATCAAAAGAGGAAGAAGATGACGAAGAAGAAGCAGAAGATGATGAAGAAGAAGAAGAATTGGAAGAGATAGAAGGGCGAGGAGAATAATGATGAAGTAATGTCGCTGATGACGCCATATATATGACTATGGGATAACCCAACAAGTGTAGAAAGAGAAGAGGACCCTTTGGGGATTGTCTTTGTTGTTTTCCTTTTCCTCCGCGCAAATCAATCTAAGCAGAGTGTGTTATGTCAACATCACATCCACCATTTTTCCTTACTTTCAACATCCTCCTCTGCTTTTTACTAGACATTGATGTTGAACTCAACGAAGCTTCTTCTACTCAGAAAGAGCTAAAAAGGGGTAGTTGGCGTTTTCCTAATTCCATTTTTGTTGTTTTTTCTTTTCTTACAAGGCCCATAATTGTAACTCTCCTCTCCACCTATCTTAACCTATCTGTGTGATTGTTACCACAAGGCCAAGCAACAACCAACATGGGTCATGGTGTAGTAGTGACAGTGTTTCACCTTAATAAGAAGTTCTCCAGCCTTTCATATGGAAAAAAATCTTATTTTACGAGCACCACCTTCAAATAAGCTCTATAGTGTACGATTTGAATTTAGTTGAGACTCCAAAATAGGCTTCGAACACCGAATGAGAAACAAAAAAAATACTGAAGCAACAAGGCCAGTAGCTCACAAAAAATGTTGGAATAATCTTTACATTTTAGTAACTTAGTTTTGGTTGACAATGTGAATTTTCGTCTAGTAATTCAATTTTTTTTATCTTTTTAATCCTCTTTATATTCTTTTTACCTATACTCTTTTTTAAAGAAAATAAAAAAAATCATGATGATTAAAAGACATGTTTCAAGTATGTGAATTTGTAAAGAAGGATTAAATTGGTACTCTACTTACTACAATTTAATTAAGGATAATTTAGTAAACATTTTGGTGAAATTACTCTTAAGCTAATTATTGTATACTTTAATTTTCCTAAATTTTCTGTTGAATTTGTTTGAAATCTATATATATATATTATATATTATTACTATATAAGAAGAGTGAATAAAATTCACTCTTCTTTCGACACGTGGCACCATAAGAAGTCGACACGTGGCACCAAAATGGCCCATCTACTTTTATATTTGGTTTTTGAAGATGGCCCACCTACTTTTATACACTCCTCTTTCATTATATTTTAATTTTTTCCTTTTTAAATAGTACTAAAAAATAAATTTAAAATATCACAAATTCGATTA